>JAQZBX010000320.1:0-67690 GCA_029593785.1 Cabassous unicinctus
AGTAGCATGTGAAGCCCTCCAGCAGATAAACATTTTTCCATTCATATTTTGGAGAGATTTTAAAAAGCCAAAATAAAAGATCTCAAACAGCAAATACTGAAAAGCCATTCCTTCATAAAAACAAATTTTCTTTAAAGTGATCTTTTATTTGGAAATTTGATCCAGCTTCTGCTTAGGGAAAAAGCAACTAAAAGGCAGTAGGCCTGCTAAAACATGGCCATACAGTGATACTGATAGTTCCATAATATAAAAATGTAGACTTAAAAGATGTGATCGATTTGTTTACATATCTATGCACTATTAGAACCAAGCTTGTAAAGGAACAGTGTCTTGTAGCTAGTTCAGAATGATATAATTCAGGACAGATTTTTTTTTTTCCTCCAACACATGGTTTTGAAATTGAAGATTTCTTTTCTTTGATGGAAGATGGAAAAGTCATTATGTACCAAGTGCAAAAAATTAAGTGTGGAGTAAGATTTTCATGGAACGTAACATTTCACTTCCTGCTTATCTTTGGGTGAGTATATTTCTTGTCAGCATAGACCAGTAGGTTTTCCAGGGTTGAAGTCTGTAATAGTTGAATGAAGGCAATGACAATGCTTTGACTTTCCAAAAGACAATGATTTATATCTGCTGTGAATTCAAATTGTTTATTTTTCCTAATTATTCCAGAAATTGTCTTTAATGTGTTGTTGCATACCTTTCCTTAAGGAAAGCAAGTAGCTTTTCACTCCTTTAAGTTAAAAAATAATTGTCCATTCATTCCTTCATATATAAAACCTATTGTCATCTATGAACAAGACAATGAACAAAATAGTGTGAAAGATGGCAAAATATGATCTCCGCCCTCTAGGACTTTAAAGCCTGCAAATAATCTAGGTTAGGAGTAGAGAAAAGGGAACGGAATGTGGCTACTCTTTACTTAACAACAGACAACTCTCAGGTTGTGAGCTAAGAGCTTTGAATATATCATTTTGTTTGATTCTCACAAGAAGTTTCTGAAGGTTTTCACAACTAGAACTGATTTAAACTCCAATTCTGCTGCCCCAACAGCTATTTCCTTAATTTAATCCTGAAAGTAAGAATATCAGCATCTATGATCTAATTGCTTCTTTAGGAAATTCTTGGAAGGGGAAGGGCTTTAAAATTACAAAAGAAAAGAAACTATGAGGTCCCTTTGTGGGTTGTACAGTTTTATGATGCTGGAGAGTGATAAAGCCTGGTCTCATTTGGAGCTTTGTGTTTCTAAACTGAACATTTTGTTTGTTTGTTTGTTTTTTAATTTAAAGCAAGGGTAAGAGCCCATTCAAATGATATGGAGAGAAGTGAAAAGAGGTTAATACACAGACCAGACATGCATTTTTTTCACTTCCAGGAAGCTTCAAATAACTGATCTCAGAACCACTTGCAATTAGTACGGTTCAGGTAGGCTTGGAGCTGAGTAACTATTTACCTCAACTCTGATGGGATTTGTAGTTAGTCTAAACTTACTGGCTGTATGGTCATGGACAAGAGACTTCATACAAATTTCAGTTTCTTCATCTGCAAAGTGAAGATAATAAGCGTCACATGAGGATTTTGTGAAACTGCATTTAAAGAGACTTGTACCATGCCTGGTGCATTATGGACCATAGGCGTTTGTTCTTTTGGTCCTCTGGCTTATACAGGTACAGTATATCTCAAAGGCGTCACAGTTTAGGAAAGCTGGTATAGGGTACCTTCCTTTAGCATATGAAATAGGAAAAACAGTAAAATGTAAAAAAGTTTGTATATAACAGACCAGAACAATAGTGAATAGTTATCAAATGCTTATAACAAAGATGGTTCAAATTGCCCTTGTGTCCTTAAATAGAAACCTCCATTTTAAGTAATTTTTCAGTTGCTAAAAATAGTTCAGTGTCTACTGTTACAAAATCCATGGTGCAAGTATGCTTAGATTGAAAAATCCAGTCATTCTGTCCAAATGTTGTGGACAACATTCATTATTCTAATTAACATAAGTGTTATATTGTTGATGAAATACTCTAATATAATCTCCAATAATTAACATCATTTCAAAAAATTTTGAACTGTGGTTTTCAGTTTCTAACACCAGCAAAAAAGAATCCATAATAAAAACAAAAATTGCCATTAATCAGGGACTAATATCTTAAAATGTAAAGATTTATTAGGTATATGGCAAATCTTAAGTACAATAGAAAAGTTGTAGTGGGTTTTTAATCTTTGATTATTCATAAACCTATGCATTTTTTTAAATATTTTTGTCTGTCGAGGTTTATGTTTCTAGTTTATCACTCTGCTACACAATTTCCTTTTCCCCCCTTATGTATGCTCTTATCACTTCTTTCTGTATATATTTCACAACCGCGGCCGTTGAACATGTGTCACTGGGCAGGCGGTGCATATTTCATTATATTTAATGAAATACAAAATAAGAATACAAAAATTTAACTTAAAATTTTTAAATCAGCTATTTGTTTTGTTGGTATGCAGCCATATATTTTGTAACTAAAGAAATCAAAACTAATTTCAAAAAATTAGAAAATAAGTCCTCTTTTAAAAAGTTATATGTACACACACACACAAACATACATATATATTCATATACATGCATATATTCTCTTACGAGGGCATATATATGCATATTTAAATATTTTCTTTTTAAAATAGGGTCAGTTCTCACACATTCTTAAACATTACGGTTCTCCTTTTCTTTCCAAAGTTTTTGATTATCTGAGCTATATTTTGTATTCAACATATATGGGGTGTTGTAATGAGTTGTGAGAGTTCTAGTGACCTTTCCTAAAATATTTCCAGACTTTCTCATGATTTTTCCACTTGAAGCCCTTTGAGATATCACAAATACGGTGTATAAGAGCTTACTCTATAAGACACCTAATAATCTGGAAATAATGTTATTTACAAGAAGCTTACTCTATATCAAAGAAAATATTGATGCTGCTGGAGAAGAGGTTGAACAGCTGCAGGAAAACCTAAATCTTGAGTCATTTTGATCTATAAAACATCTTCTCTACCCTATCTATTATACCTTCCATCTCCTTTTTATCACGGTTTCTTCCCAGACATTAAAAAGAAGGCCCTTCTGTCTCTGGGCTATAAATATGTGGGTAGAGTGAGCTCTTCAAATGAGACTCTTTTTTTTTTCCCTTAGAGTAAATATGCTGCCATTTCCAAGATGATTTTGATGAGATTTAGAAAAAGAAATTATTTACATAATGCTTAATACCCAATCTGTTAAAAATTTATGAAATAAAAGAAAAATAACTTGAACATTAGCATGAATAACATCAGATGATGAAATTTGACATGTGTTAAGTTTGGCACTAGCTTTTGTCCTTCTTCTGTTTAATTATTTGTGTAATTTTAAAAATAAAATAATGTCCTTACTAATCTGAAAACAAAAACAAAAACAAAACACCTAAAAAGTAAACTCTTAAATTTTTTTAGCAATTTATTTAGTAAGATTGTCATGTAATAATTAGACATAATCATAGCTTTTAACTACAATGACCCAGGCCTTGTGCTGGGTGATTTATATGCTCAGTCTGATTCTCTTAACAACCCTGGAAGGTCGGCATAGAATTGTCAAGAAAGTAAAGTAACTTCCCTATGAACACAAAAGCTAAGCTGCAGGGTCCGGATATGAATCCAGGTCTTTCTGATTCCAAACTTTGTATGCTTTCCCTGGAGCCAATTCCTGTTTTTTCTTTTCTAAAGAAACTTAAAGCAGATGACTCTGAGGAGTTAATTTACGTGCATATTGGTTAAGTCAATGAGCTCCATTTTTAATGCTTCAGTCGTACCACTGAAACTATTTACCTAGCATATAGTAACCTGTTTTTATCAGTTACAAAATCACATACTTGGAATATGATCAGTTTATGAGATCATAAGATTATTTGGGATTTTATTGCCTCAGTCAGACACCTCAAATATTGTTTTCTAGGATGGTCCTCAATAGAAAGCATATTTTGGGTTTTGTATAATTAGCACAAATAAACTGAGGCCAATTTTAAACAGGAAATAGGGCAGTTTTTCTAAATAGCTATAGCTATTCAGATATAGATCATCTTAGGAAAATATGATGACATTTATTAAACATACGTATTTGGAGAATATTATTGATACTTTATAGAACTATTCCTTTTACATGAAAATCCACTGAAGATGTCAGCTTATTTAAAATTACTCTTATCATCACTTTTTAATCATTGTTCTTATTTTGACTAAGCTGCTGAATAAAGTGAATTTCTTGTCAACTTGTTGGTGCCCATTTTAGAGATTGCAATTGGAAAGGACCTTGACTGTTGTCCTTATTGGAGTAAAGGAAGCAATGTAAATATCCTTTCATGCCTTTCAGTAATCAAAGTGATTAAAATGAGTTGATATAGAAATGTGGATACCCTTTGTGTGTTTTTCTTCCAGAAGAAATTTAAACAAAATAATTTGTTTTGGGGCCAGATTGAGGGTTACCACATTTTGAGATTGAAACAGAACAGAGTAGAAAAACCCAGTACATTCAAAATAGATTAGAAAAATACGATTCATTTCTTTTGTGGAAAAACAGGATGTCATGACAACTTAAAAAAAAAAAGGTCCTTTTGCTCAGTTATTTCAAGCCTTCTTTGCAGTTGTTTAGCATTCTCCTGCCTCACCTACTTAAATGTTCTCAAAAGGGTGTTTCATATGCCGAATGAGCTCCGGCTCATCCTTGTTCATGAACAGTCCTGACAGCTTTAAGACTGTAATTCTAGAAACAGGAGCCTGATGTTAAGCATCTGCACATGTTCTCCATTATTTCCTCCCGAAGAAAACAATAGTTGGGTAAGATTACACACTAATGGAATCCATTTTCACTAAATAGGTACATTTAGTCGGATGTGATTTGGTAGACCATGAAAGAGAAAAAGAAGAAACTATTTAAAATAAAGACAAGTGTAATGTTTATTAGAAAGTTTCTGAGTAAATGATTACATGTACGTGCATAATTGTGGACCTGATTATTTATTTCAATAAACCTGAAGTCTTTGAGATTTTTAAGAAGGAAATTCAGTATTAAGTTACCTGGAATTTTATCATAGATGTTTTAGGCTGTAGAGTTATGTACCTGCCCCCACTCTATTTTATTTTATCCCTAAATTAACTTATTTTGAGTGAGATTATAAGGAAGTTTTTAAATTGGCACTGTAAAAGAAGAGTTAATCTCTAAGAAAATGGAGAAATATATCTCTTGGCCCCATATAATCTTGTTGACATGCTCAGTGATCTCCTACATTTTGGGAGGAATTGAATCCATTTGCATATTGACATTACTTGGATAAGTATGACCTATATGTTCCCACAAACGCATGTTGGAGTAGGGTGGTAAAAAATACGAAAAACCTTTTCACAGGATGAACAAATAAAGCAATAAAAACTTTTTAACCTTGAGAGAACATCTTGTGGTATTTTCACTGTGGATATGGAGAAATTATTTATTCATTAATTCACTCACTCACTTAATAAAGATTTATTGAGAGCTACTCCCGATGCTAGATGCTGAAGATACACAAAGAGCTTTCACTTCACATGGCTACTGTGATGGGAACAGTTATTTTTTGTAAAAATTGGAAGACAGAGCTGGAGCTAATGGGTGGACATTAAAGACATTCAAACTTGACTTTTACATAAGATAGAAATTTCTAAATATCAAAGTTTTTATAAAAATAAATGGGCTGTTTTGTGGCATAGAACTTTCTTGAAGTATTCTAAAGGCAATTGTGTGCCCATTTGTGGGGAATGCTTAATATATGATAGATGGTGAAACTTTCTAAGGCTCCTCTCAATGCCGTGGTTTATTCTTAGTATCACAGGTAATTTACTTTTAGTGGAATTAATATTAGGTTCCCAGATTAACTTGGCCTATAGAAAAAGGCTAAACTAGAGGTCAGAAAATAATTTTTCAGAGAAGCAGGAAAAGAATTACTGGTTGTATTCTTGTCACAACTGCCTTAGAAAGGAGAGGGCCAATCTTGTGCAGTTGTTTTTCTTGGTCCTGCTAGTTTTCAGAATCACAAAACAGGTTACCAAGGGAACCTGTTCCTATCCCAAGACCCTATAATTTTGTGCATGAGGTTAATTGCCAGACTTTGCCCTTTCTTTGATGCCTCGAAGGGCAGCGGTGGCTGTGACCTTGAAGACCCATTAGCTTCAAAATCCAGGTGATTTGATAGAGTTAAACTAAAGAGCTGTGAGCTCAGAAGAACTTCATTCAGAAACCTTTCTTGGTAGCACATTAACCTTACAATCTGCTGTGCATGGGAGGTATTTTGCTACCTTTCCTAGAAACAGAATGGAATCCTGAGCAAAGCACTTAAGAAATCTCTAAATTTATACTTTTGTCTGTAAAGTTGCATGTTCTATGTCTTTCATAAATTGAATAACAAACTATTTTAATCTGATTTACAAATCATTGCAGATGAGGCTAGCTTTGTATCTAAACATGTTTATCATCTAAAAGAGCCTGTGACTCTGAAGTGGCAGAATGACAAATGTACTTTGTTTCTACACATTCTATTTGATTTCCATTACAAATGTGAGGCTTCCAAAGCAGACCTTTTTTGTGTATTTGGTTTTTTTGTTTGTTTGTTTGTTTTTTGAGGTACCAGGGTCAGGGATTGAACCCGGGACCTCCTATGTAGGAAGCTAACACTCAACCACTGAGCCACATGGGCTCCCCTAAGTTGTTTTTTTTCATCTGTTTGCTTGTTGTTGTTTTTTTTTGTTTTGATTTTAGGAAGCACCAGGAACCGAACCTGGGACCTCCCATGTGGGAGGCAAGTGCTCAACTGCTTGAGGCACATCCATTCCCCTCTGTATTTGTTATTAAGTCTCTGGGATTATTTTCTCTCCTTTAAGATCTCTAAATATGACAGAATTAAGAGTTTGGGACAGATGTTCACATGGCTATTAGGTAAAAATATGAAAGTGAATTTTCTTTTGCATTCCTTGTGGAGAAATGGTACTTAAAGTTACATAGCATCGTGTTCCTCAGTGAACTCATTTTGCACATGGGAATAATTTCTTTTCCCTCCTACATATCAAACAAGGATGATGTAAATTTATATTGGTGAATTTTTTTTTTTTAATCCTTCAGCAAAAAAGCAAATAAGCAAGAGCAAAATGAATTTTCTCTGTGCAACTCATTTCATGAAAACCAATGGGCCATCCATTGAGACTTTTATCTAATCAGAAAATGAAAAATGTATTAACACAAATGGAACACTGATGAAATTTCTGAGATGATTTCTTTTTTTTATCAGTTTACAAATTCTTATACAAAGTAGTTTAAATAGGAAAACACTTTTCAGAGCTCTAATCAGCATGTTTTCAACAATTTCTACAGCTGAACTAAAAGGATTAACAAAAATACTGTATATATGAACTCCTGATCATTAATTCTCTAGGAAGTTGTCTTTGATTATGAGATTAGGAATATTATTAAATTCCAAAAGCGTTAAAAATAAAGATGTGTGTCCTCGAAAGAAATCAATATTTTTGGTAACAGTTATGTCATTCTTTATAATGAATGCTGTTAATAGTCTTAATAATATTAATTATAACCAATGAAATCAAATTTTTATAAAATAATGTTCTGGTCTTCAGAAATTTTCTGTAGTAAAATAACAGCACACTTTACTAGAAAAGCAAATGAGGAAGCAAGTTCTTTTGTCTCCCTACAGTTGTTTGAGCAGAGCTAACTGAATGTGCCCCATGTGTTGACCAAACAAGAGTTTTTGCAGTAATTCTTCTAGGGTCAGGTACAGTATGTAGGGCCTTCCATGAAGGGGCACCAGGACTTCAAAGGAAAGCAGCTGGGGACCAGATGGGGCAGTGGTACCTGTGAAGGGATATGTTTGCTAAGTTCCTTAGCCTTAGATTTTTTTATTCTTCCCAGATTAGTCTCTCAATATTTACCCAAAAAAGTCATGATGTCAAATCATAAAAAAGAAAAAGAGAATTTGTCTCTACCTCTCAAATTATTTTTTCTGCAATAGCAGGTTCATTCAAACACACTTTTCAAATTATTTAATCCAGAATTATTATGAACATAAGTGTGAACTTTTCCTGAGGATCTTGAGTGAGGATGTGTGCATGTGTGTGATGTATGTGTGTGTGCTCGCACAGGCTTGCTATGAAGACTTTTTTCTGGAAGAAAGAGTGATAAATATGTCTAAATCTGGAGCCAAAATATAAAAGTGGACTCTGAAAAATGATCTCAAGTGAACTTTCAGATCTTTTCTTGCTACTTTGGTCACCAGAAATACCCTGCATGAGCATTTCATTGCAAGCTCTGAAAACTTGGCTTTTGTCCTCAAGAGGTCTTGGAAAGGTTGGTAACAACCCAGAGATTAAGCTAAAAGGCCCTAGTTGGTGAGAGGTATGTGAACTCAATAGTGGAGAAGCTGCTAAATAGTGTCTGCCAACAGTTTCTATGAACCACAAAATGCTCTTTAAGTTCATCAAACCAAATTACTCCAACTACTAGATAAGGTTACAATGCGTGGTATTATTAGGCTGCAGGCTTTATTTCCCCACTCCAAGTTAATATCTTTGTTTTTATTTTGGCTGGGGAAGTTCCTTTGTTGGTCGGCCACAACATTTCCATTAACTCACATAAATTCCCCATCTCATGACTCCTGCCAGTTTTCTCCCTGCCCAAACAGGATAGATACATTGGCAGTGTTGCATGAAACATCTAAAATTAAAATTATTTTTCCCACAGCTTCCGACCACTGGATTGTGAATAACTTCAGTATTATGCACAATATTCCTAATCAAAGCAGTGAACTTGGGAGGACTTGTTGTTTTAACTAGGAACTAAATCTTTGTACATTATATTAGAAATTGTTTATAGGTTTTTAAAAAAATTACTGTATAAAAAGAGTTGATTTAGAGATTAGTTTTTAATCTTGAGAAATCTAGTTTATCTATTTTGACTGCCCAAAGCAGTGGTCACTGAGACCTCATTTGGCTTCCACTTTCGATTTCTAATGACATGGAAATGCCCATTAGGACTCAAAGAAGGAAGCATGAGGAGAAGTCAGTCAGCAAACAAACTGGTCAGCATATTTACTATCTATTAGGTGTAAAGCAAATTGGCCTCATGGATAGTGTGACAGTGACTACATGGGTAAGGTTAGCTAGTATTTCAGGGCATGGAGTTTAAATAAGCTAGAGAAATTAGGAGCTTCTATTTACTGGACATTTTAGCATGTGCCATGCCTGGGGCTAGGTACTTCACACACATCCTCTCTTGAATTTCTGACAACCCAGAGAGATAAATATTATTAATGAAATTTTACAGATTTAAAGGCATACTTCCATAGGTTATATAGTTACAAATGGAAGAACCAGGATTTAAGCAAGACTCCAAAAGCTATGCTCTGAACCATTAATCTGTTCATGCTACTTAACTGATCCCTGGTTGATAAGGCTTTGGCAAGAGTGCTTAAACTGGTTTCTGATGCAAAAGAACGTATAGAGAGGCCTATACCAGGTCTGTGTGCTATCTTCCTCATAGGGTACAGGGATAATACCTGGTGAGGTCATGGTTGGTCATCTGCATAATGAAACCAATGGCAAAAAGCCAAAAGAGTTTCATCTTGTGTCAGGTACTATTCTAAGTGCTTTCCATGTAACAAACCATTTAATCTTCACAACAACCCTTTGGGTATGTTTCAATATCCTGGGGTAAGATTTGTTGGGGCAGGGGCATTTCTCTGTTCAAACAATTATGTGAAATGGTATCTACTCTATCATCTTTTTAATGATTCACATTTCACATTTGCCTAGTAAAGGCTCTAAGTTCTGTAGTAAAGACACTTAACTCTTTTCTAACTAGTATATCCTAAATTTATTTTAACATATAGCTCTTATTTCTACTAATACCTATTAATTCTCACAAAGATTGAGGATTGTTGCCCCAGACCTTCACTAATAGCCTGAATCCAGTTCCAAACTCATAGGCAAACCTTCAATGGTCTGGAGGTGGGGATGAGGGGAGCAAAGCAGAGGGGAATAGTGTTATTCTAGCAATTCTAGATACCGCACTATAGATACTGGGGTCAGGTGAGAAAAGCTGCACTCCAGATGTCAATCAGGAAGTTGTTTGCCAATGAAGAAACAAATAAAGAATAAAATGTTTTATTCAGCACTTAATCAACCCAAACTCAGCATTTCTGCTATTTCCAAATGCAAATCTTTCATCTAATAAGATGGTGCTACCAGGACTTAAGGCAGACTAGCACTGTATATATAACTTCTAAAGGCAGAATAAATCTGTGGAAGCAGAGATAATTTTGTCACATGTACTTGTGAAAACTGTTGGTCTTTTATAGCCTGCTGATTATCTCAGAACTCTGAGGAAGGGTTCAGAAAGTAGCTTATTGATTCAAAATCTCATTAACACTCTGGTTCCATGGAGTCTCTTTTAAGGCTTAAGGCTAGGATGGAAAACAAAAAGAAGTAATTCAAAAGAGATCATGGGAACAACTAGAAATCATTAATTTAGCCATTTATTCATTTCTTAAGAATTTATCAGGCCCCCATAGTATTTAACTGTGTTCCCTTAGGGGAATACAAATGTCTTTATGCTTAAATATTATACTGCGTGATGGTGGTGGGGAACCAAGTGGCAAAAGGTATCAGAGAATTAACTCTTATTGGAGTTCAGGATATGGAGCTGGTGAGGCAGGCAGAATGGTTATGAGAGCTTCTAAAACCTGAGTTTGAACTTCAGTGATGGGAGGGATTTGGAAAAACACACATGAGGAATAGTGGTATTCTGGTGCGTGTGTGTGTGTGTGTATGTATGCTGTGAATAGGAGAAAAAGAAGTAGTTATTACAGAACAAAAGCACAGTGGCAGATTGGGCCTATGTTATAGAAAGAACAACAAATTGGTCTGACTGCAGGGAAATGCTCAGATCAGGATTTTAGAAATGTAGGTTACATTCAAGTTAAGGAGTACTTTGAAGGCCTGGCCAAGAATTTGGACTTGTTTCATAGTCCAGAGAGAGTTCCTGTAGGTTCTTGAGCAGTGGAATGGCTTAAAAAGTGGTACTTTAGGAAGAATTGCCTAGTAGGTGCCATGCGGGCAATCTGGAAGGAACGAGAGAAGGCAGATGGCCACATAATAGGCAAAGGCATGAAGAGTAGCATGATGAAGACTTGGATTAGGATTTTGTTGGGTAAAATTAAAGGGAAGGATTTGAAAGACTACTGATGATATGGGTTGAATTGTGTCCCCTCCAAAAAAAAATAAATGTTCATATCCTAATCCCTGGTCTTGTGAATTTGACCTTATGTGGGGATAAGGTGTCTGAAGATGTTACTAGCTCAAATGAGGCCAAAATGTGTGGTCCCTAATCCAATATGACTGATGTACTTATAAGAACAGAAAATTGGGCACAGAGAGACATAGGATGTTACAAGATCAGGTAAAGAGACAGACACACAGAGAGAAGATAGCCATGTGATAATGGAGGTAGAAATCCAGTTAAGCAGCAAGCCAAAGAAAGCCAAGGATTGCTGGCCACTGCCCAAAGCCAGGAAAGAGTCATGGAACAGATTCTTCCCCATAGACTTCAGAGGTAATATGGCCATTCCAACATCTTAAGTTTAGATTTCTGACCTTGTTTTACTCTCTTTTGGCTGCTCTAGCAAAGAGCATGCAGTGGGTTAGCTTAAACAATGGGGATGTATTAGCTCACAGTTTTGAGGTTGGAAAAAAAGTCCAAATAAAAAATGTCATCAAGTTGATGCCTTCTTCTGAAGAATGTCATTCTGGGCTGGGTGCTAGTGATCCTTGTTTCTTGGCTCCTCTGTCACATGGCAATGCACATGGCATCCTTTCCTGGCCTCTTCTCTTCCAGGTTCTGTTGACCTTCCTTCTTGTGGCTTTCTCTCTCTCTGTCTGAATTTTACTCCACTTATAAAGAACTCCAGTAAGAGGATTAACACCCATCGTGATTGAGGTGGGCCACACCTTCACTGAAGAAACCTCATCCAAAATTCCTCCTTACAATGGGTTCATACCCATGGGAATGGATTAGGTTTAAGGACATGTTTTTTCTGGGGTACATACAACTCCAAACCCCACAAGCCTCTAGAACTGTGAGACAATGAAATCCTGTTGTTTTAAGCCAGACAGTTTGTGGTACTTTGTTATGGCAGCCCTAAAAACTAAGACAACTGGGTAGAAGGGTGAAGAAAGCTGCACAGGAATGCAGATCTACAAACCTGGGTGAGTCCTAACATGGAAGTGTCTCTGAAATAATTAACTACGAACAAAAATTTTATCTATGCATCCCCTCAGTTTTGTCAATATACTGAACAATTACACTATAATAAACTCATTGTTTCCTAACATAAAAGTAACATTTCAAAAATTGTTAAAATTCTTTTCACAAAGGAATTTTCTTAATCCAACACAAAAAGACATGCTATCTATCTTGCAACCTGTGAGACAATATCAACTATCTTTTCCTAAGTAGTGTCCATCATGGATCTATATTGGAAGGACATTCTTCATTTGCACAAATTCTATACTCACAAAACTGTGTAAATCCAGCTTAGCATTAAATTTATACTATACAGGTATATGTGTGAGGAATAAGACTCAACTATTACAATGCAAGACTGTCTAGGAGTTCTAACCTACTCCCTCCTTTGTAGAAAACACTACTTACATTATGCTAGTAAATCAATTTAATTTGGAGTATATAGTTAATATTAAGATAAAAGGGCATTTACTCAACAAGATTTATAGCACTCTTTTGGGCTTAAAATCTAGGGTACATGGCATGAGATACAAGGTGAAGGTAGAGAGATGTTCTCTAGGTAACTTTATGCCATGGTAAAGTTTAGATTTATTCTCTAACTTGGGGAGATAGCACTAGTTTTTGAGCCAAGAAAGATGAGATGAAATCTATGTTTTAGAAAGAGGGAGATGGGAAGAATTTTGGAAGTAGGAACACCACATAAGAGGTTATAACAACAGTCTTGGTAAAAGATGCTAAGTTCTGAGGAGGGTTCAGCATCTTAAATACAGATAAGAAACATTTCTGGGTACAAAGTAAAAATTATATGAAGTAATATAATCAGTGGGTGGGTGAACAGTAAGTATTGCCCTTCAGTTTGCAATATTTATTAAATATTTAACCAGTCTATAGACTAATCATGGCATCTTGTCACATTTGCGGTATTTAATTTTTTACCTCTGGACCTCCATTTGGCTCTTATTTTCCTTACCTCTTTGGAAAAAATCTCCCTTTTCTGTATTTGAATCTTTTTTTAAAAAAATTAACACCTTTATTTCAAATTCACAAAAATAAAAGAGCAGAAAAAAGCAGTTCAACAAGTTTTGGAAACATTCCTAAAAATTTCTTTCTCAGGCACTTTTATCTCATCTACTCCCAACTGCTAACTCAGTTGTTCCTCTAGTGTTCAGAAAGATACAAAGATGAACACAGATTAAATGACATAGTCAAGGTTTCCTTATTAATAAAGAAAATTGAAAGAAAAAATGCTTAATTGTATTCATATCTCACAAAATCAAACCTATCTTATTTTTTTCCCTTTAGAATTAATAGTACCAACTTTGCTTTTGCTACAAAAACCTTTCAATGTTTTGGCTAACTATAGTCCATAAATTACATTAGTTATATATTTTCCCATGCATCACCACATTCTTAACACCCTGCAGTATATAACATTCCTGTATTTATATTATTAACAACAATTCTCATCTATTTCCAAAATCATTGTTATACATTCCTAATATTATCCTCCAACTGTCCCCCAAATAACATGAATCTTCCTAGACTACTCCTTTTAGCCACAATCATATCCATATGACAAAGTGTTTGTTACATTTGTAATAATGTATCATCAAGTCCAAACATTACCACATATTTACATTTGACCTTATTAAATTTCTACACATATCCAGCATCTTCTCCACCTTCTTATCCCACATTCCATCTCCCACCAACCTACACTTCATAGTCCAACTCCATAAAGCTACTCATTGTATTTAGTTCATATCAGTGAGACCATACAATATTCATCCTTTTGTGTCTGGCTTATTTCATCAACATAATATTCTCAAGGTTATTCCATGTTGTCATGTGCTCCCCCAAGTGATTTCTTCTTACAGCTGAGTAATAGTCTATGGTATGAATATACCACATCTAGTTTATCCATCCGTCTGTTGATGGACATTTAGGTTGTTCACATCTTTTAGCAATTGTGAATAATGCCCCTATGAACACTGGTGTGCAAATATCTGTTTGCGCCCTTGCTTTCAGTTCTTCTGAATATATTCCTAGTAGCAGGATTCTACATTTAGTTTCCTGAGGAACTGCCAGATCGTCTTCCACAGAGATCACATCATTTTACAGTCCCACTAATAATGTATTTGAATCTTAAAGGAAAGAAGACTTTTGACAAACAAAAGTTCCTGGCTCATTTTTTTGACAGTGACTTATATGTCTGCTGCTATGATTATGAGCACATATAACAAATAATCCCTCTTTTGAAGGTATTGACTGGATACACATGCTTCTACACATACATACATATAGTCCTTCCTCAGTTTTCCATCCCTCTTTCTTTTGAACCTCATCATTTTTCTCTGTTCCTATAAATAAATAGCCTAATTCAAAAGTAATATTTTAAAAAATATATATACTTAGACTACATAAATTTTACATAAAAATATAGGGGATTCCCATATGCCCTGCTCCCTACCCTTCCCACACTTTCCCACATTAACAACATCCTTCATTTGCATGGTGCATCTGTTACAATTGATGAAGACATATGAGATCATTGCCACTAAGCATGGATTATAGATTACATTTCAGTTTACACTCTGTCCCGCACAATTTTGTAAGTTATGACAAGATAAATAATAGCCTGTATCTGTCATTGCAACATCATTCAGGACAATTCCAATGTCCTGAAATTGCCCCCATATTACACCTAATTTTTCCTTCCCCTCCCTCAGAATCTCCAGTGGCCACTGACTCCACATCAATGGTAGAAGTTCTTCCATTGCTAGAATCACAATAAGTCTATGGTTGAATAACAGTAAGTTTAATCTAGTCCATCATTCAATCCCCAATCCTGAGGATTCTGGGATGATGATGCCCACTCTTCCTCTAATTGGGAGGGGGCTTAGATCCCGTGGGGCAGATGGATTTGTCCTATCTCCAGATTGATTTGAATTTTCTGCCATAGGTGAAGATCATCAAAGGCATGTTGGTTTGATGTGATGTCTATTGGTCAAAAACAACAAAGACCAAAGAGCTGAAAAAGGAGCAATAATAAAAGCCTATTTTCTTCCTGTGGTGGCTGTGATGACCTTGGCTGCTTAAAAGGGATTTAGATAAGAATGGCAGAAGCTAGACAGATTGGTTTTTGATCATAAGTAAAGTATGTGTTTTTATTCATAAGAACTATAATGAGAAACAGCTTAAATGTTCACAGTGCCCTTTATACTGTAAAGTGTTCTCCCACATATACAATATTATCATCCTATAGATGACAGCCAACAACTGGTTTGGATTTTCTCTAAATGTATAGAGATTACTTGACCCAGAAAATGGCAAATGCTGCTGTTCCAGGAGCCAAGTAAGAAGTGGCTCTTTTTCTGAGTTGATATTGGGTGTCTAATGAACCAAAAATTCTAGTTCTGGTGTGTGCTAGGAGAGAATATTCCTCACTACTTTATACATTTAACTTGCAGGTTAAGTATTTTAAAAGTTGCTACCCACGTTTGCCATATTTCCTGAGGTGATAGGAGGTACATTGCATTATACTATCTTGTTTCCAAACTGCAAACTTCATCTGTCATCTAAGAATAGGGTAAAAAAAAAATCAGAAAATTTCTGAATGGTTTAAAAATTAATGATCTACAAAATTTTTTTCAGAACTTTACATTTAGAAATATTGTTCATAAAACAAACATTTTAGATCTAAGAAATAAATAATCTGATTCCTGCTTTATATCAGCTTTCTACCTTTAAAGCCTCTGCTATAGATTTCAGCTGCCTTATGATCACCCTTTTTTTCTAAATGTGAAACAGTAAAAGAGAAAAAGACAGTGCTTATTTATTTTGAGCACTTTGTATAATTTCCACTTGCCCTTTCCAAGCCTCCCCCATACTGCTCAATGTCCTAGGAGGCTAACTTATAAGAAAAGCATCAAGGAACTTCCTTGCCTCTGGTTACCAGCTGAATTTGGCAAACAGAATATACTAGCAGGGCATTGGATGGTAGGAGGAGACACAACGGTGTATAAGAGAGAATCAATTTCTCACATCTTTCCCAACTCCACTTTCAGTGATATCGTGTCATTAGCATGAAATCAGCCATGGTGGGAGAATCTACACCATGGACATGAATATATGCTACAAATCAGGGCTTCTATTTTCAGAAAGTCAGGTGATCAGCATGCCACTAGCAAAACATAGTTATAGGTATTTATTCCTTTATTCTCTCTGTGCTTGGACATCAGGGTCAGCTCTGTCCTTTAGCCAAAGGTACTTGGAGGAATCTCTCTCCATACAGCCAACACGCTTCAGTTTCTGTAACCACTGCTGTCCCCTATGCCTTCAGGCTTAAAGGAGATCATCATTCCTTGCTCTTGCCTTCTCTGTCCAATATATGACCCACTAGCTTCCTTGGCTATTGACCACTTGATAGTGATTCTTATGATAGCATGACTGAAGAACTGCATTTTTAAATTTTATTTTGTTACTATTACTTAATTAAAAGTTAATTTTAATAACAGAAATATTGTGAAATATTTTTCTATTAAACAGAACTTTGTTGTTTTGGTAGGACTATACTTTACTTGAAAATTTAGTATCTGAACTGAGATGAGCTACTGTAAAATGCACCCCTGATTTCAAAGGCTTACTACCAAAAAGAGAGAATATATATTATTGATAACTGATTAATAAATAACTAGTTTATATTAATTATATGTTGAAATAATATTTTGGATCTATTGGGTTAAACTAAATATATTGCTAAAATTAATTTCACCAGTTTCTTTTTACTTTTTTAATGTGGTTAATGGAAAGTTTTAGATTACTTTGTGCTTCCAATTATTGGACCGCCCAGCTCTAAACTTTGCCCACACCACTGTAAAGAGCCTGTTTATCATACCTTCCTCAAACACACAATATGAATATGCCATAAGTTTCCTTCTGGGACCTTAACAAACAAACAAAACTTTACCAGGACTAATTTATTTCTTTCCTTATGATCTGATTACCACTCTATTTTGAAAGAGGAAAGAAACAGCCTTCTTTCTGAGGATGTATTTAATGGGTGCTACTAGCTCGTTAATACTTAGCTTCAAAACAGTTGATAAAATGTTTGCAGTGAGCTCTAGTGGAACATCCTCCAAAATTTTTCCTGAATGGAAGGAAGTATCAATATTGTTAAGAAGTTATCATATGCTATCTTTTGAATAGATTATTCACTTCAACTTTCCCAATAATCCTGAGAAATAGGAATGTTTTGGAAACCCTTGTTTTACACACCAGGAAACTGAAGGCTGGAGAAGTTGCTTGCTCAAGGTCACACAGCTGGTGAGCATGGAAGCCCGGATCAAGCCCAGGTTCACTTGACTTCATAGTCAAGGATCCTTCCAGCACACCATACAATAAATATTACTCACTCCAAGGCATCTTAAACAATATTTAGAAGGGGAAATTGTTGATTTTACTAGAAAATCATTTTAAAACTTTCCTCACAATGTAGGTGGTCTTTAGAATAGTTTCTCCCTCCCACAGCAATCACTGAGGGCACATTCTACTTCTTCCCTGGCTTCAAGGAGATCCACGCTGAAACAGACATAAAAGAGACTGGCGTTCATAATACTTCCAGGAAAAGGTATTCCTAGGGGTTGCTATTCAGATTAGTTTTAGGAAAGGAGAGCGGGTTTGGGTAGATTGCAGTCTGCTGAGCCCAGCCCCAAGCCCGGCCTCAGTCTGACCCCACCCTGCCCTTGATCCATTATCCCAGTGTTATGTGGATCATTAGACAGTCTTGCTTCCCTGTTCATGATACTGGTGAAGGTTCAGAGGCTCAGAGATGTACACTGTGCCCAAGTCACAAAGGGGGCCAATGTCCTTGACTTCTGGATTGCATCTTTTATAGTGTTGCCCTCCATTCTTATTTTCCATCTATATATGATTTGATCCTTCTGCAATTTGATTCTGGCTTACATAAAATGTAGTTTTTTCAGGGGAGTTTTAAAATGATGGTTACACACATGTTAGCACTTGTTGCACTGGACTTCGCATATCCTCCCTTGCTAAATGGGTGTGAAATAAAAATATATTTTAAGGCAAGTTGGCATTGTACTTGAATTCATTCTAATTCTGGAATTGTGCACAGCTGTGTGACATTAAATAATAAAAGGAGAATGACAGGAACCTCTAGGATCACTGCAAAATTGGTCATGGTTTTATATTCTTTACTTAGTGCAAGGAATCCTGTGGGTGTGGAGTAAATACTGACTGACTGTCTTACTAAATGGAACAAAGCAAGGGGTGCTTTCTCCTGTACCCATTTTAAATTTTGGTCTGATCGAACATACCATGTATCTATCTGTCCTCTCATTCGAAGTCTTCTGAAATTGAAAATAGAGGCAATCTTACTTAGGGTTTAAGAACAGAGCTTAGATTCAGGCAGACCTGAATTTAGCTTGGTGACTGTGGACAATTTCCTTCACCTTTCCATGCCTCAATTTCTCATATCAGTTAGGGTTCTCCAGGTGCAAGCAACAGAAATCAACTCTTAAGCAAGTTAGACAAAATGTTTTCAAAAGTAATTTATTGTAAGGATATGAAGTAGTTGAAAGAACCAGAGAAAATATAAAACTGGGCCTCAGGAAGGGTAGGAAACAGGAACTTCACGGATCTAGGGAACAAAAGCCTATGGGTATTCTTATTAGGACACTATCACCAGGATGAATGGGCTTTAATCAAGTTGCATCCTTGAGTCTCTCTACTCAAGATTCAAATTCCCCAGAAAGCATCTGAGTGGGCTCTTTGGGTCTTGCATTCACTCCCCCTTGGCCAAGTGATAGCCCTACCAAAATGTAGTCTATGCACAGAGGCCTAGTTCCTAAATAAAATGTAATGGTTTTGTTACCAAAGAAAGGGAGATGGCTGCTGTATGAACTAAAGAACCAGAAATGCTTATAGACTCCTTACTTATTGAATCATTATATTGTTCAAATGCAGTAATTGATACAGACTCACACTTTGATCATACATATAAGTGATCTGTACAGAGATCTTTAAAAAAATTATCATTAGAAAGGGTTCAGAATCCACTTTATTCCTCTCTATTAAGCATGTTTATGTTTGCAAAGAGCATATTCTCCTTCTCTCTTTATACATATTTTCTCTCTTTTTCTTTTTTGAGGAGAGGAGGTGCTGGTAAGCAGCCCCTTGGATTTTATTTAAAAGTTAACTCACAGGGCATTGTAACCATTTGCTATTTAACTAGGTAGAGATATGTGGAAAACCAAACAAGCAGTAATTATGTCCTAAATAGTTAGCATGAAATCATTTAATAGAAAGATCTGCCTTTACTATTTCGAACATCAGCCAACAATAAATCCCACGCCATCTATTTTAGTTATGGTAAATTGTAGTCGTATGTGGTCATGATTATGGCTAATTGTGGGACAAGAGATTTAATTTTAGAGTATGAATGAAATATATTCTTGTTGACATTTATGCATGGCAGTCTGAAAACAACAAAGGAAGAGCTAACAGCTCTGTGATATAAATTCCTCTACAGAGAAAATACTAAGAAATGTTTAAATCAAGGATTCTGATTCTTAAGGATGGTACATCCTTAAAAGCCTGGACTCTCCATATTTAGGATATACCAGCTGCTTTAACTTAGGGAAACAGTAAACTCTTCTGATATAGGATCACTGATTGTGCTTTCTATGTGTTATGTGTGTGTGTGTGAATAAGCCAGTCTAGTTATGTGTAAGCAAAAAATCTAGGACACTTCCATGAATTATTAGTTTATAGAAGGATATATTTTGTGGTAAAAGATCAACACTAAAATCCCCCATTTACATTGAAATTCAATAACTTTTTTCATTTAAAAATTTTTATTGCAGTATATCATTCATACTTGAACATACATAAACAATAAGTATATAGAAAAATTTGTGAACTTACAAAACAAACATGCATATCTTCATGCAGTGCTTCCATACACTCCACCACCACCTCGCATTGTTGTGAAACATTTGTTACAATCTATGAAAGAGCATCATCAAAATATTACTAAATATAGACCATGTCTTACATTTGGTGTATTTCCCCAAACCCAATTAACACCCTGCATTAATATTAATTAGTATTATACATTTGTTATAATCATGAGAGAATATTCTCATAATTGTTCTGTTAACCACAGTCCATCCTCCACCACAGGATTCACTATGTTATACAGTCCCTTGCTTTCTCCAATCCATTCAAAGGAAATTCAGTAACTTTTTAAAACATTAAGGGAGAATCTATTTAGCATTTGGTCTGAAATTGTATATGGATTGCATGAAAATACCAGGAGCTTAAAAGGAACCAACTCAAGTTGTGTGTATGTGTTTTAACTCTTCCTTCATTACACAAAAGACAACTTTTCCCATTAAAACTAAATAGATCTGTCAAAGCAAGACCTCAAAAAATTGGTTTAAGACTCAAAGTTAGCCATCTCCACAGAAACCTTTAGTAAAAGGTGAAAGATTTATGCAATGTGAATAGAAACTAGAGTATACCCTTTGCTTCTGTAATTCCCATCTTGAGTAAGAGAAATGGGTAGTTCTCTGACAGTGGCCTTTTAGTGTCAAGATCCAGTGCCTGCTGTTTTCGTTTGCCAGGGTGGCTATAACAAAATACCACAAACCGATTGGCTTAAACTGTGGGAATTTATTGTTTCACAGTTTTGGAGGCTAAAAGTCTAACATCAAGATATTGCTAGACCATGCTTTTTCTTGGAGTCTGTGGTGTTCTGGTGCTGGCTTCATCTCTCTCTTTCACATAGTGATATCTGGATTTTTCTTGGGCTTCCACTTCTGGCTCCTACTTCTGCTCAGTAGTCTTTGTCTCTGTCCAGATTTCCTCTCCACGCATGGACTCCAGTCTTATGGAGTAAGGCTTACATTGACACAAGGTGGCCTCATCCCAATAGGATCTTAGAAGTCCCTACTTACAAATGGGTCCACACCCACAGGACCAAGGGTTAAGCCTTAAATATATCTTTGTGGGGGATATCATTCAATCTACCAAACCTGCCAAACGCTGTAAATAAAATTCTATTTCTCAGAAAATATGAGTTGAATGATATTTCCATTTTTCCATTTTCCATTTGTAGGTATTCAAATGAATCTGAGTCATCACCCTTTCCATGATTCCTTCCTCCCTCACTCCCTCGCTTCTTTCCTTTCTTCCTCAAACTTTTATATTTGACAGAATTGTAGATTCACATGCAGCAGCAAGAAATAATAGAGATACCTAGCATACCCTTTACCCAGTTTCCTCCAATGGTAATATTTTATAAAAATGTAGTACAATATCACAACCAGGATATTGACATTGATACAGTCAAGATCCAGAGCATTTCCATCACCACAAGGATCCTTCATGTTGCTTTTTAGAGCCACATCCACTGCCCTCTGGCTTTACCCCCTCCTTAGCTCCTATCAATCACTAATGATTCTCCATTTCCATAATTCTGCATTTCAAGAATGCTATATAAATGCATTCATACATGTACAAACTCTTGGGATTGGCACTTTTCACATAGCATAATTCTCTGGAGATTCATGCAGGCTGTTGTGTATAGTTCATTCCTTTTTTAACTCAAAGAATATTCCATGATGTAGATGTACCACAAATTGTTTAACCATCTTCCAGTGAAGGATATCTGGGTTGTTTCCAGTTTGTGATTATTAAGAATCAGTTTTCTGGGAAGCGGATGTGGCTCAAGTGATTGGGCTCCCATCTACCATATGAGAGGTCCAGGGTTCGATTCCTGGGGCCTCCTGGTAAAAAGCAAGCTGGCCTACATGGTGAGCTGGCCCACACGGAGTGCTGGCCCGCACAGAACAGCTGGCCTGCACAGGAGTGCTGGCCCGTGCAGGAGTGCTGGCCTGCACAGAGTGCTGACCCATGTGGAGAGCTGGCGCAGCAAGATGATTCAACAAAAAGACACACAGAGGAGAGACAATAAGAGATGCAGCAGACCACAGAGCTGAGGTGGTGCAAGAGATTGAGCAGCTTCTCTCTACTCTGGAAGGTCCCTGGATCTGTTCCCAGTGCCGCCTAAAAAGAAGTCAAGCAGACACAGAAGAACACACAGAGAACAGACAGTAAGCGCAAAAACAATGGGGGTGGGGTGGGGTGGGGATATAAATAAACAAATAAACCTTTTAAAAAACAAAGAATCAAGCTGCTATAAACATTCCTGCATGGGTTTCAGTGTGCTCATAAATCTTCATTTCTCTGATATTAATCCTCAGCGGTGAAATTGCTGGCTCATATGATAGTTGTATTTTTAGTTTTTAAAAGACTACCAAACTGTTCTCCAGAGTACCTTTATCATATCACATTCCCACCAACAATGTATGAATGATAAAGTTTTTACACATCCTTTTCAACATTTAGTGCTATAACTGTTTTTTATTTTAGCCATTCTGATTGGTGTGTACTGATAACTCTTAGTTTTAATCTGTATTTGCCTAATGACTAACAATATTGAAAATCTTTTCATATGCCTTTTTGTCATCAATAAATCTTCAGTAAAATATCTCTTCATCTTTTGCCCATTTCCCAATTGCATTGTTGGCCTTTTTACTGTTGAGATTTTAGAGTTATTTATATATTCTAAATACCAGACCTTTTTCAGATATCTGGTTTGCAAATATTTTGTTCCAGTCTGTAGCTTGTCTTTCCAGCCTCTTAACAGGGTCTTTTGCAGAGCAAAAATTTTTAAATTTGATGAAGTTTAATTTATCTTTTTTTTTTCTTTTCCTTTTATGGATAGTGCTTTTGGTGTCAAATCTAAGAGTTTTTTGCCTAGCCCTAAATCCACCAAATTTTCTCCTGTGTTTTTTTTCCCTGAAGTTTTATAGTTTTACATTTTACATTTACATTCATGATCTATTTTGAGTTGTTTTTTTTTAAAATATATACATATTTTTTTTAGAGAAGTTGTGAACTTACAAAACAATCATCCATAATGTGCAGAATTCCCATACAACACCCCTTCAACGACACCTTAAACTGTTGTGCAACACCTGCTACAGAATAAGAGAGAACATCATCAGACTATTACCAACAACTATGTCCATAGCATAATTTGGTATATTTTTTCTATATGCCACTATTATTAACACACTACCTTCTTTGACATTGTGTCAAGAATATTACAATATTGCTGTTATCTATAGTCCATAAGTTATATTAATTGTATTTTTCCCATGCATCTCCATATTCTTACCACTTTGTAACAGTGATGTACATTTGCTCTAGCTCATAGAAGAAGGTTTTTGTATTTGTACTATTAACCATAATCCTCCGCCATCTCTAGGTTCATTCTTCACTATGTTGTTCAGTCCCTAGCTTATTCTCTAGCTTTCTTTCAATTGACATTTACATCCCTAGGCTACCCCTTTCAGCCACAATCCCATTTATAAATCAGCTGTGTTAGTTATACTTGCTATGTGTTACCATCAACTCTATCCATTTCCACATTTTTACAGTCAAGCTAATTAAAAATTCTACATACATTAAGCATCAATACCCCTTCTTAGCCCTACTTGTAGGTTATAACTCTATGTGTTTATTCTTTGTATTTAGCTCATATTAATGAGACCATACAATATTTGTCCTTTTGTGTATGGCTTATTTCACTCAGCACAATGTCTTCAAGGTTCATCCATGTTATCATAGGTGTACCAATGACATTTCTTCTTATAGCAACATAGTATTCCATTGTATGTATATACTACATTTTGTTTATCCATTCATTGGTTGATGGACACTTGAGTTGTTTCCTTCTTTTAGCAATTGTGAATAATGCCAACATGAACATTCGTATGCAAATTTCTGTTCACATCACTGTTTTCAGTTCTTCTGGTTATATTCCTAGTAAAGGGATTACCAGATCATATGGCAGTTCTATATTTAGCTTCCTGAGAAACTGCTAAACTGTCTTCCACAGAGCCTGCACCATTCTATATTCTACCAACAGTGAAGGGGTATTCCAATTTCTCCACACCCTCTCCAGCACCTATTGTTTTCTGTTTTGTTTTGTTTTTTTTAATTAATGGCCATTCAGTGAAGTGTGAGATGATATTTCATTGTAGTTTTGATTTGCATTTCCCTTATAGCTAATGATATTGAACATTTTTTCATGTGCTTTTTGCCATTTGCATTTTCTCTTTGGAGAAATGTCAATTTAAGTCTTTTGTCCATTTTTAAATTGAATTGTTTGCTTTTTTATTATTGAGTTGTATGATTTCCTTATGTAGCATGGAAGTCAAACCCTTATCAGATATGTGGTTTCCAAATATTTTCTCTCATTGAGTGTGCTGCCTTTTCATCTTATTGACAAAGTCCTTTGAATCACAAAAGTGTTTAAGTTTGAGGCGGTCTCATTTATCCATTTTTTTGTTGTTTTTGCTCGTGTTTTGGTGTAAATTTTAAGAATCTACCACCTACCACGACATCTTGAAGATGTTTCCCTACATTTTCTTCTAGGAGTTTTATGGTTCTAGCATTTATATTTAGGCCTTTGACCCATTTTGAGTTAATTTTTGTATAAGGTGTGAGATAGGGGTCCTCTTTCTTTCTTTTGGCTATGGATATCTGGTTCTCCCCACGCCATTTGTTGAATAGACTGTTCTGCCCCAGCTGAGTGGGTTTGACATCCTTGTTAAAAATCACTTGACCATTTACGTGAGGGTCTGTTTCTGAACCATCAGTTCATTTCCAATGATCTATAGGTCTATCTTTATGCCAGTACCTTGCTGTTTTTACCACTGTAGCTAAGTAAAATGATTTAAAGTCTGGAAGTGAAAGTCCTTCAATTTCCTTCTTCCTTTTTAACATATTTTTGCCTATTCGGGGTCCCTTACTTTTCCAAATAAATTTGATAGTTGTGTTTTCCATTTCTTTAAAAAAGGCTCATGGGATTTTTATAGGTATTGCATTGAATCTGTATATCAATTTGGTTAGAATTGATATGTTAACAATATTTAGTTTTCCACAGAATGGTCTTCCATTTATTTAAGACTTCTTTGAATTCTTTTAGCAATGCACTGTAGTTTTCTAAATACAAGTGCTTTACGTTTTTGGTTAGGTTTATTGCTAAATACTTATTTCTTTTTTTTCGCAATTGTAAAAGGAATTTTTTTCCTATTCTCCTCAATTTGTTCATTACTAGTGTATAGAAAGACTTCTGATTTTTGTGTATTAAGCTTGTACCCTGCCACTCTGCTGAACTTGTTTATTAACTCTAATAGCTTTTTTTTTGTAGATTTTTCAGGACTTTCTAGGTATAGGATCTTATCATCTGAGAATAATGAAAGTTTTACTTCTTCCTTTCTAATCCAGACACCACTTTTAAAAATTTTCTTGCCTGATTTCTCTAGTTCGAACCTCTAGCACTATACTGAACAACAGTGGTGACTGGACATTCTTGTCTTGTTCCCCGTCTCAACGGGAAAGCTTTTAGTCTTTCACTATTAAGTACAATGTTAGCTGTGGGTTTTTCATATATGCCTTTTACCATGTTGAGAAAGTTTTCTTCAATTCCTATCTTTTCTAGTATTTTTATCAAGAAAGGATGCTGTATTTTGTCAAATGCCTTTTCTGCATCAGTCAAGATGATCATGGGATTTGTCTTCTTTAATTTATTATTGTGGTGTATTATGTTGATTGATTTTCTTGTATTGAACCACACTTGCATGCCTGGTATAAAACCCAATTGATCAAGATGAATAATTCTTTTAATGTGTTTTTGGATTCAATTAGCAAGTATTTTGTTAAGGATTTTTGCATTCATATGCATTAGGGAATTGGGTCTGTAGTTTTCTTTTTTTGTAATATCTTTATTTGGCTTTGGTATTAGGCTTCATAGCATGAGTTTTGTAGTGTTCCTTCCTGTTCAATTTTTTGGAAGTTTGCATAAGATTGGTATTAAATCTTTGAATGTTTGGTAGAATTCACCTGTAAAGCCACCTGGTCCTGGGCTTTTCATTTTGGGGAGTTGTTTGATGACTGTTTCAATCTCTTTACTTGTGATTGGTTTGTTGTGATCTTCTATTTCTTCTAGGGTTAGTGTAGGTTGTTTGTATGTTCCTAGGAATTTTCCCATTTCATCTACATTGTCTAGTTTGTTGGCATACACTTGTTCATAGTATCCACTTATGATCTGTTTAATTTCTGTCAGGAGTAATGTTCCCATCTTCATTTCTGATTTTATTTGTTTGCATCTTCTATTTTGAGCCAATTTTTGTATAAGTTGTGAGACTTAGATTGAGGTTCATTTTTTTCTATGGATATCCAACTATTTCTCCAGCACAATTTGTTAAAAATCTATCATCTTCTATTGTTTCTTAAATTACCCTGAAACTAATTCCCTCTCTCGCATCCTTTCTTCTTTCTTTCCTTCCTTCCTTCCTTCCTTCCTTCCTTCCTTCCTTCCTTCCTTCCTTCCTTCCTTCCTTCCTTCCCTATTGCCTTGTATAACCTACAGTATCTTCACCATGCTATAGATAGTATGGGGAAAAGGCAGTTTTTTCTTTTATAAACTTAGGCTTCAGCAGATCCGTGTTATGGGTTTTGATGCTTAATGTGTGAATGGAAGGCATGGAATCTATATTTTCATATATATTTATAAAAGACCTAAATTGACTTTTCAATGGTAGACTTATTGTTATCACTTTAATTAATAAGCAAGAAAGAGACAAATAGGTACAACATTTTTAGTCTTCTCTTTGTTATGAAATGTACTGTGTCAGCAGTTGCAAATCATCTGGCTTTATTTCTGGTGTATTAGGAGCACCAGAAACTAGGGAATGGGATGGTGATGTTCCATTTAGTAAATGTGGTGATGATAATAGGAACTTATATAACTAGATCTTATACATTCCTCTTTCTTTCCCTCCTACCTTCCCTTCCTCCCTTTCTCCCTTCTTTCCTGATACAGGAATTTAGTAAGTGCATGGGAATAAAATGTTGACCAAAATAGACAAGGCTTTGTTTTCATAGAAGTTCTAGTCTCATGAAGAAAGAAGAAAATAAGCAAGTAAATAAATTAAATAATCATAAATTGGATTAAGTGCCATTTCATAAGGCACTGGAATATTTTGAATTATTACAAATCTTGGAATATTAATTGTGTTAGTTGTTATGTTAGAATTACAAGATTTGTTATTAGTGTGATAGTAGTGTTGAATTCATTGACAATATTGCTTTTATTACTCAATATTTATTGAATACATCTACATTTTAGTCATTTCCCTAGTTGTTATTATGACCCCAAAGGGGGAAAAATGTGTAATTTCTGGTATCCCAAAACTTATAATGTAAGGTAAGGCATATTCATCAAAATAAAAAATATTCAAATAAGTATCATATAAATATAATGAATGATAAATAAAAGTAAAAACAAAATGGTTCAGTGAAAAGGAAAAATCATTTCTCTCTGGGATCATTATGGAAAGAATTGTTGATCAAAATTGTAATGACAGACTTTGCAGTAAACCTTAAAGTGTAAATAGAATTTCAAATAGTCAAAGACCAGGGAGAAGGCAAAGGGAGTGAAGGAGAAGATGCTCACCTAAAGAAAGTCCCAGTGTAGAGAGAGAACGAGGTTTCTCTGCTTCAGGTAATGATAGCAAGGCCATTTGGGCATTCTAGTTAAAAAGTAGGTGATAAAGTAGAAAGGGCAAACACACATGTTGACACATGTAGGCCTTTTTCTCACACAGTTTCCAAAGGAACTCAAACAAAAGTGCAGGCTTTAAGCACAGAGGAGGGTGTTTTCATTTGAGTAATGGCTTTTTTTTTTTAAGATTTTAGATTGAATGATGGACAAAATGTTACATTTTGTAAGGAAAGTATTTTCTCAATTAAAGGCTGGAAATATTTATTTGCCAAATGTGACAAATTGAAATCAGAATAATTTTATTGTTGGTTCAATTTTTTTTTTTTCAATTCAGACCACTGCTTCAAGTATCCACAGGACACAATTTTCCTTTCTCTGATAACATCCATTTTTCCCATATAGGAAGAACCTGTGATAATTAAATAACAGAGTAATCAATAATTTAAATAATTCTTAAATATCTGTTGTATGCTGCATGGGCATAATTATAAGTAGACTCTTTTCATCCACTTGCTTTTTCAATTGGACAGCATGTTCAAAGGTTGGAGTCCTGACCTGTATTGAACCGTTGTTCATATCACTAGTCCTCTTTGAGTGACAAGATAATAATAATTCTTACTACATATTGTTGTTGTAAGGATAAAATGAGAATAAGCATAGGACTTATTTTTCAAAAAAAGGCAAATCTCTAATATAATAGTATTAGGTAATAAATTTTTTGATGGCCTGAACTACTACTTATATATCTTTGCATTCTCCAAGTATCTAACACAATGCCTGGCACAACATCTCACTGGTTGTATTGTTATTGAAAATACCAACAATAACACAGTACTTTGATTTGCCTTTACACATAGAGCCTTTTAATAAGTTTGTAGTTAAATAAATGAATGAGGTTCTATGAAGTCTAATTTTCAAATAATTTAGCATTTATTATCATATTTAATCATAGTACATAATCCAGATTAGAAAAGTAGCATAACTTGTATCCCCCTTTAAAAACCCTCACAGAATTATTACTTGTATATACTTCAGGTTTGAGGCATCTTGCATAAAGCTTAATAAAAGTCAATCACACGTCTTCCATTGGTTCAATTTGTGTTTAAGCAGACATAATACACGATAGACTAGTCAATATATAAAATACAGAAATGTTAAAAAAAAGGTTAACTAGGTTCAAAAGGTTTAAGCCTCAATATTTAATATTTTAATTTTGATAACCTATGGATATATGCATATATGTGTCTATATATGGATCATACATATATCTATAGGTATATATCTATATATGTAAATATAGACATGTATAGATATTTTATATATACAATCATATATTCTAAATTGGAATAAATAATACTAGTGCCTTAGAATGTGCTACGTTTGAAACCTCATTGATAGTGAAACAAAATAAACATGTTTAGCTGTACAGCAATAGTCTTGCTAAAATTAAGACTTTGAGATGTCTTACAGCATCCCATATGAAAGAGTGTTCGATAATATAGATTGGTGTAGCAGTAATGATAATATATACCCCAAAATGAAGTTTTATGTGCAAGTTTGTGGATGCGTAATTTAAGACTTATGGCAGGAAAATACTTAAGGTGACTAGTTTTATGAATTATCCCCTTATGAATCTACTTGACAATTTAAAAAGGTCTTAGGTGGTTAAATGTCAAGGTTTAACAAACAAACACCTGGATACCATGGTGCATGGGAGAAGACAGAAATTGCATCTGTGCATAAGTGCAACAAGTTTGAGTAAGTCAGTAGTAAGGTTGGGAATAGCATAGC
The DNA here is from genome assembly GCA_029593785.1 of Cabassous unicinctus. Lineage (NCBI taxonomy): Eukaryota > Metazoa > Chordata > Mammalia > Cingulata > Chlamyphoridae > Cabassous > Cabassous unicinctus. The sequence continues at coordinate 29,799 of JAQZBX010000320.1, forward strand.
ATCTACCGTGTGTAACACACTTGGCAGAGCAGATCCTGAACACGTGCAAGACCTGATGGTTTGGGCCATGTTCAGCAACACAGTCCAACAGTGATATGGGGCCCTTCTAGGATCAGTCAGGGGTATGTAATTTACCATGGAATTGCCTATTTATGGTACACAGGGGAATACCTTGCTGGTTGTTTTTTCCACAGTTATTAAATCTTAGTGGCAGTTAAAATCCAGGATACAGCATGGTTTTACACAAGATGACAGGATGCTTCCTAAACTCTTCCTGTCGTTGAAAGAAGTTATATTAAACAATCTAATTAGAATTCAAGGAATGGGGAAAGTAAATTTTGAATCAGATGAACTTGCCTTCAAATTCTCACTCCTTGGGTAAATTATTTAACATTTTTTTTTGTTGTTGTTGTTATTATTGTTGCAAAACAGACAAAACAGTATGTAACTTGTGAGGTCACTGTGAATAATAAATGTGATCATGAAGGCAAATATACCAACATAATGACCAACATATATTAGATGTCACATTCTCTCATCCTCCAGGGCCACATCTCCATTCTACTCCCCGTCATGGATGGGGACATTAAAAAAAGAATTTATTTTATATATTGTAAAATGTATACTTTGTTTTCTTAATGAAAATTAATGCTAATACATATAAAAGGAATGCAATAGCTTCTCATATACTGATACTTATAGTAAAAAGCCAGCTACTGTTCTAAGATCTATACATGTTATAATTTTGATTCCTATATTAGTAAGTATCCAACAAAATAGACATTATTATAATAAGCATTTTTCATAATATTAACCATGAGGAAAAATTACCAGTTTACTAATATTGGCTTCATAGCAAGAATGCATGGATAACAAGAATAAAGAAACTTGTCTTATCACCTTATATTTTAACAGTACTTCACTTTGCACTTAATAGTCAAGAAACATTAATTGAGTTTTTTTTCTTGAGAGCTTTCATTGCTGAATCTAGAAAGATAATGAAATTCTAGACCACTTCTTTGATCCAATAAGAACAAATCAGAAAGCTCTAGGTAATAAAGATCTATCTAGGTAGTAAATGAAGAAGCAAGAGTTTTGCTTTTTAATTGTGAATAATCTTGATAAATTTGCTTCTGTGAACAAGTTTGTTCATTTGTATAAAGATGAGGAGGCAGGAAGGGGAGGAGGGAGAGAGAGGTGGGATGGGTGGAGGGTGGGATGAAGGGAAGGATTCTCTAACTTGTCAATTCTCTAAATTCTCAGATATGAGAAGTTAACAGCGAAATATCTTTGAAGTGATCAGGGTGCCTTTCAGGAGGTTGTCCTGAAAAAGATAAATTAGCAAAAAATTTATTATAGCATTATCAGCTGGAGGCCCTTACTTCTCTGAATCTATTAATTAGCATCACAAATGAGTGGATGTTCCTTTACAATGAATTTAGAGTACCAAAGAAATAGTATCTAGTTGCTATATCTGGATTATTTTCTGGAGTGGAAAATAAAATAATGAGGATGCCAAGTGGGCCACCCACTGCAAAATGTGGGTGACCAACATGAGCCAATGGAACCTGCAATGAGTATTTACTCCAAAGGACTCTGCATGTAAACTACTTCCAGACTGATGTGGTGCCAAGCTTAGAGGATTAAGTCTTTCAATGGCTTTGCTTGATTAGCAGCCAAAGCATCTGGGAACAAAAGAGGGGTCTCCTAATTAAACATATCAAGAATATTACTTTCAGACAAGAAGAATGCAAAGAATGGATCAAAGAACACTATAAAGTAGAAAGAAGACAGTAGAAATAGGTAATAACATCATTCATACTCAGGATGTAGGGTGATTTTGTTTAGTTAAGGCATTATTTTTCAGAATACTTTAAAGCATTTCATAGCATTTATGTGGTCTGGCCTACATTATAGGTAGTTGCATACATTTCTTTGGTTTTGATGATCTTGCAGGCAGGGATTTCTATGTTCTCTGCCATCAATGTGCCATTAATCATATATTTCTTTCCTTCACCAGCACTTAGTAGGACATAGATATAAGCTATTTAATAATTATTTTTGAAATACATTAAATTGAATTATGTGGCTACTATTTCTTTAAGGTTCTACTTTATAGTATAGAAATTATGAAGAGAAACATAACATAGTTTTCTTTTAGGAGAGATAAATCTGTAATGCAAAGAAATTGCGTATCTAGAGGGAATAGCTCAATATCTCTTAGAAAGTTAATGTCAAGGTTTATCCTGACTCATGGATCCTGTACATCTCAGACTATTCAAATCCCAAAGCATGTAAATGACAGAGTACATGTGGAAAATCATATTTTGTATATGTTTATACAAAAAGATCACAAAGAAAGAAAATGTTTGCACACTGTGACAAAGTCAGTGCTAGACTAGATTTTAAGATGGCCACCCAAACAAATGTTTATGTCAGTAAAGCAGGGCAAAGCAAAACAAAATCTAATTTGGTAATTTAAAAGTTTAAAACATAGCAACAACAGGCATTTGATTCCTTTTTTCTGTTTCCAAACAATTGTGTTGACATTTTGAAAACTTCATCTCTTTGGTCCTTCTCAAAGAAGGAGTCAACTGCATTTAATAGCAAGATTTCTAAAGGAACCCTGTCAGATGTTAATTGTAGCCAACACTTTCCCATATTTAGGTACAATGTAACCAGATAAGTTTTAAGTATTGACCAATAATTTCTGAACTGATTAAAGATTTTTCTTATGATCAGCAATGTCAGTATTACCACAGTCCTAACATTTTATAGATACAATAAAGCCCTATGAAGATACAACAATTCACAAGCTACACCACAACAGAGAGTAACAATAAGAGTACATTTGGACCAAAAGCAACTTACCTGTTGAGTCAATCATTTGAGAAGTTCTATAATATGAATAGGGACAGCCAATCATGATCTGTTCTGTGGGGAAAAGAAGGTGGCCATGTAACAATAATGAAAATAATAATAATAATAGTGATTATAATACTAACAGCTACAGTTGAGTGTCTGTTCTACATCAAGCCTGACAATTTAGTATATATCATCTCAGTGAATCTCATTCAAACTTTAATGTGTTAATAGCAAAAATGGATAGCTATTACTTTATCTTCTAAATGAACTATAATTCCATGCTTTCAGTTATACAAGTATTCAGAAATCTTCCAAAAATTTTTAAAAATTTATTTCACAATCCCAAAGAGTTGCAGAAAATGTTCTCAGTTCTTTACATTTATTAATCCATTCAATTCTCACAATAGCCCTGTGAGGTAGACATCAGTTTGTAGCTTTGAAAACCGAGGTTAAATAAGTTGTTGAAGGCTGTGCATTTCCTAAGGGCTAGAAATGATATTCAAAGCTAAACCTCCTGGTGTGAACTTGAGTGGCATTGAGTTTGACCCAAACTCAAAATACACGTTCTGGTGGAAATAAGGATAGCATTTGGATTTTCGTAAAGTTCTATCCCACTCATAAAAACCCTGAAACTATATATTAAGAGTTTTCCTCCTTTCCTCCAGCTCTGTAGTGGAAACAGGAATTTCTCCATGTCCTTATTCACTGATTTAGTCTCTGGGATAGGGGGTCCCACAGAGTGGATCTGGGGGAAAGTATGAGTTATGAGTGTAGGGAGGTTCTCTGACCAATTTAAACTCCTGAAGACATTTCTTTGCTCTCAAAAACCATGTTTCATTTTTTGAGTCCCTTTCCACTGCTTACCAGTAGTCAATTCCTATTTGTTTTTAATCTCCTGCCCTCTTTAGTTCAGAAGGCAGTAGAGTATTTCTCACACGTGAAGAAAGTGCACAGCGTAAATTCCAAAGGCTTTCAAAGGTTTTATTGCCAGGGGCCATAAAGAAACTCAGTTGAAAGTATATCAGAAGGGAAAACACATCCCGCCATTTTTTCTTAACTGTCCCTTTCTTCTTTTCCCCCTACCCCACTAAAACACTATACTTGATGTAAGTTATTCCATTGATTTTCAGAGTAAAACTCTTCTTGAGAAATTCTGGAGTTGGCATGGGGCTGGATTTCTGGCTGGAGCACTGGGAATTGTGGGAAGTGATTGATTTGAAAAAGGGAACATCAGCAATACTGAGACAGCTGGTCTTGAGGGCAGGAGAGCCAGAGAAAATACTCATAGATAAGAAGTGGGAGTACCTGGGATGATCTCTAGGCTATGTGGGATGACAAAGTGAAGAGGAGTCCCAAAGTACAGACTAAAAGTTTGAGTAAAGTTGCAGTGTGGGAATACCAGCTTCAACTCTGAACGAGGTTTATCAAATCACTTCTTTGAGGTAATTGAGTCTTATGTTAAAAAGAAAAAGAAAACAAATTATCCTTTTCCTCTAGGATCCAAGTGCTCAAGTTAATTCCAGAAATAAACTGAGATTTGTTTTAAGCCAAATGCTAAAACTTTTCCTGGAGTTCTTTGCTTAACTTTGGGAGTGTCCATTAGTTGACCAGTTATGCTTCTGTGAAATCCAAATTGGCAACGTGGCAAAAGGAGGAATAATATGACATTATTTCTTGAAAGAGTGTCTTTTTATCTTCTCTTGAGTGGGGGAGTCAATAATATTAACTCCCTTCATCTTAACCTGAAGAAACTATAACTAGAGCCAGCTATGCAATTTTCTGTAAGCCTCATGTGTGACAACTCAAGAATCTTGCCAATACATCCAAAGCTAAACTGCCCAGAAAGCCATATGGAAAGTGAAGAGTCGATTGCTTCATTATGCAGTCCAATCCATTTTATACATTATGTATTTCTGGTATCTGTTGGACACACTATTTTTCACAGCAACTTAAGTTAAAAGTACATATGTTCTGGTGACCAAGAAGGCAATATAAGATGATCCAGGGTGCTGTTACTCCACTGAACCTTTGAACAACTAGCAAAAACTGGACAGCCATCTTCCTGAAAAGTCTGGAAAACTGTTATGGGGTTGCAGTAAATGGGTAAGTGCCAAATTGAGAAACAGCTTTGTAAAAGGTAGGAGGAGCCTGTGGTGCCCTTGGTGGCTCCTGCTATCCCCTTTCATGGTGTGGTCTGGAGCCAGCCTGAGGTCCCATTGTGGACCCTTGACCCTGTTCCAAAGGGAGCAGAGTAATCCCAATGCACACACTAGAGTGCCTTTATGGTGGTATCTATCTATTGGATGGAAGCCTGAAAAACTGAAGCAGGAAAGGCAGAGGCAGCTTGCAGACAGCCAAAGCACTGTAAGAAACAATTAAGACAAAGCATCCTGGAACAAAGGATCACCTACTTTAAGACACACAATAGAGCAGCCCTGGATGGGGTGTGGGGGAGAGAGAGACTATTTTTAGAGAGTAGGGGGGCATTCAAATTCCTGTAAATGGGGGAATTCTTAAGGCCACAAATTAGCACAGCCCAGGACAAGACACAGGCTTGAAAAAGAGGGAGAGGACACTGAACTTTGCTTTCACCTTTGGCCTATCTTCTTGGTAAGAGGGCTAAATTCTGAGAACTAAAGGTTATGAGGAAATCAATGAATGAACAATAGGGGAAGATCAATTAAGCAAGATACATTTAAAAAAGAAACGCAACAGAAATATTGGAGTTGAAAAACATAATCAGTGAAATAAAAAATTCCCCACAGGATTTCAACAGCAGATTGGAGTTGGCAGAAGAAAAAGTCAGTTAATTTGGAGACAAGACAATTGAATTGATTCAGGCTGAGGATCAGGGAAAAAGGCATGAAAAAAGTGAACAGAGACTAAGAGACCTGTGGGACACAATCAAGCATACCAATATATGCATTATGAGAGTTCCAGAAGGAGAAAAGAGAGAAAGTGGCAAAAGGAATATTCAAAGAAATAATTGCAGAAAACTTCCTAAATTTACCAAAAGACATGAATATACACTTTAAAGAATCCCAATGAACACCAAACTGGATAAAATAAAAAAGAACAATAATCCAGACATATAGTAAGCCAATGCTAAGGACAAAGGAAAGAATTCTGAAAGCTTCCTGAGAAAAGCAAGTTGTTACATACAAGGGAGTTCCAATAAGATTAAGTGCTGTCTTCTCTTTAGAAGCTATGGAGGCAAGGAGACAGTGGGATGAAATATTTAAAGTGCTTATTAAAGAAAACAATTTTCAACCAAGAATTTATTATCTAGTGAGATTGTCTTTATAAAATGAGGAGTGCAGCTGTTTGAGATTATTTTATGAATCCCAAAAAAAGACAGATTATGTTTGTAAAGAAATCTATTCCTCTCCTGTGATACCCTTTGATTGCATTAAATTCGACTGAGGGGAAAAAAACTCAGCTGAGGGGTCTTTGATTAGATTACCTGTTAAGATTAGGGTTTTTGATTTGACTGTGTCAGTGGGCGTGACTCAGGTTGAGTCCCTGACCCCTTGCTAGGTCTTATATAAATGGACACTTTTACAGAGAGAACAATGTTATTTTTGATCCTGCCATGTGACAGAAAGGAGAAAGCTCAAATAGCTGAAGGCCCAGGGAGAGATGAGACATTTTGCCTGATAGCTTACAGCTGAGATTTGGAAGAAAGCAGAACAATGGAGATGTGTAATCTCACTGATTTGAAATAATTAGAATATGCAAATTCATAGTGACAGAAACTAGAATATAGGTTATCAGGGTCTGGAATTGGTATATAATAAAAAAAGTAAATGTGATAATTGTCTTATGTTCAAGAATATATGAAACATGGTCCCATTATTGAGACTCTTACTTTAAATCTTTATCACAATCAAGACCTCTCCAGTGTAAAGAACAATACAGTTTTGTATGTGCATGTAATGCTGGAGAAAGAGTTGGTCAGATAAGTGGTTGCATCACCTTAAGTATGTTGCTTAGCTATCCTGAGTTTATTATTCACTTCTGTGAAAATGGGATAACAAAATGAAGTGACCTGCAAACTCTGGAGAAAGTTTGTGGAGCCACAAAGTAGATGGGCTTTAATTGACTTAGTTATCTTCAAATCTTGTACCTCTATTATCTCTCATTCTCTGAGGTTTCCCTCCTTCTTTGCCCTTCTTTCCTTCCTTGCTTCCTTCTTACTAAAGAAAGAAATATTTATCAAGTCCACTAAGTGCCACACAATATGTGTTAGGTACCCGATTTATCAAAACCTCTAGCAAGGGAGACAGATCTATGGGCTAGGATCATGCTATCACCCTCCTTATAAAATTCTTCTAATTCATTATCTGTATTAGTCAGGCAAAGGGGTGCTGATGCAAAGTACCAGAAATCTGTTGGCTTTTATAAAGAGTATTTGCTTGGGGTAAAAGCTTACAGTTATAAGGTCCTAAAGAGTCCAACTCAAAGTTGCCTTCTCACCAAAGTTAGTTGCCATGTGTTGAAGCAAGATGGTCACTGAACTCTGCGAGTGTTCAGCCTTCCCCTCTGGGTTTCCTCTCTCTCAGCTGCAGGCTGGCATAGGCCTTGTCTCTCAGGGCTTCCTCTCTCTTCTGGCATAGGGCTCCTTTCTTTCCCGGCTTTCTATGTCAGTCTCAGCTCTCTTTCCAAGGTCAGCTGCAAACTATCAGGTTAATGTCTTCTCTCTCCCCAGGGCCCCAGTATCAAAATATGATAGCACTATCTTTTTCCACATCTTCTTGAGTGAATGTCCATTTATATCAGCCCACCAAGGGGGTGGGGACTCAATCTGAGTTGCAGCTTACTGATGTGGTTGAATCAAAGTCTTAATCTTAACAGGTCATTTAATCATGGGCCCCTCAACTGAATCAAATATATTTTAAGGGTATCACACCCAGAATAATAGATTAGTTTACAAACATTACCTTTCTCTTTTTGGGATTTACAAAAATAATCTCAAACTGTCACAATATCTCTTTTAGGATAAAGACCAGAGTGAGGAACATGGCTGAGCAAACCTCAGCCTACACTGTTATCACTACCCTGCTCTCATCTTTCTCACCAATTTGGCCTTCTTTTGCACCATTCTACATCGTGCCACAGGAACCTTACAAGAACCTTTTCATTTTCTGACAATTTTACCCTCAAGTCACTCCTCCTTCAACTAGTTAACTCCTAGACATCCTTCTATCTCAACTCAGTGATTACCACTTTGGAATGTCTTTCTCTGACTCTTAATCTGGATCAGGTTCTTTTCCTATGTGCTTCCACAGACTGTATTACTTATACTTAAAGTAGTTATCTAAGTATATCCTATTTATTAGTCATTCTCCATCCACTCCCCTAAATGGTAAGCTCCATGTGAGCAAACCCTGCCCATCTTCTACCACCATTGCACGGCCAGTGCCTACCACATTGCCTGACCCTTGATAAGTACTCAATATAGAATGAATGAATGACTCCACTGAGGATTTTCAGTGTCATCAATCCTTGTAATGCTTTAGAGAAAGTATTTCCTCCTTTCAAAATTTAAATTTAAAAAATTGTGTGCTTCTGTAATACACAAATGGATTATAACAATGAAGATAATTCTTTGAAGACAGCTCTTCATTGTGATCTTCCTTCTACTTGTACTTTATTATAAACCAGAAACCTATGGCTGAAAAGTCTCCAGAGAATTATGACTTCCAGGCTTTTCATTAAGATGCATATTGTTTGAAGAAAGAAAGAACCCAGAGGCTTACAACATGCTTTTCAAACATGATAATTTGTGAACAATGGTCAAGACATTTAGTTTACTTCCTAACAGATGAGATTTAAATAAAAAACACATACGTTCTTGGAAAAATTAGAGTGGCTGAAAATTTAGGAGGGATAGAGAGTTGGCTATTAAAGGGAAAACCCCCAGGAAATTGATTATTTTGCTATTCAGTTGTAGCTTTGTGACTAGAGCTTAAAATATATGCTGCATAAATTTTGACCTACCTCCCATTCTAACATAAATTCCATTGTGTGAAAAGTTCATGAAAAGAACAATGAATTGCATGCATTTCTTTAAACTCAGAGTCTGATTTAAAATGAGAAACTTTTGTTGTTATTTTTCAGTGAAGGAATATTACTTCACGCAAACTTTTTACTAGTGTCGGTATATTAACCATTGGTTTTTGGCAAATTATGGTGTTAAATTACTAGTTGGTCATTATCTCATAATTTCAATCACCTTACTAATATAAATTAATTATCCATAACATCTAAACCCAAGTTCATTTGAAACCACATACTTAAAATCCTTTCTGTTTTCCCAAATTAATTTTAAATCTTAAATTACTCTATATACCACTGGATTTTTCACCGGACATCAAATACAAGTGAAATCTTTTTCTCAGAGGAATTAATATTCTTTGGAAGAAAACTGGAATAATTACATAAAATATTAAAAGCAAGTGAAGTAGGTTACAAAAATTAAGTCTTATTCTTTGTGTGATACTCCAAAAAAGTTTTATTTCTTTTTTATTGGAAAGACCTGTATAACTCTTGGCTTTGATATTCTTGGGAAACCCATTGTTACCAGACTTTTAGAAATAATACATTAAGTTCACAAAAGGCTAGGCTACTGAAGTTTAAAGCACGGTGACTGATTATAGCTGTTCAAAAAACAATGAACTATTAATTCTCTGGATACTAACAAAACAAAGCAAAAGTATATTGGTGTTTTGTGTCTTGAAATTTAGTGGAATTCAAATGTCAAGAAATAAAATGTATAAGACATAAATGAAGGAGAACATGGGGGTGGAAGAAAAATGTAGAAGGAGAAAGATGAATACTTTTCTTGTTACTTTTATTCTATTTGAAATTAAGTAGTTTGAGTGGTAATGAAGACCAAGTTGCTTCCTGTTCTCCAGATCTCTTGGACAGAAATCTGCCCTTGTTCACAAACCAATTCATATTCTTAATTTAAATTCCAAAACAGAGAAATTCTAGGAACTCTGATACTTGTGAATAATCATATCTTTTCTTTCTTCAGTTACTCATCTTTTCATCATTTTTGTGGTATATTGGTATGTCCACCCAAGTGTCAGAAAGAAAATAGTGATTAAAGTTCAACTCTATTCATTCATGTACTTGATCAGTAGGCAAGTATATAAGACCCCTTTGGCAATCTGGTGAATCCTAGGGATCATTTCTCAGAATAATGTTTAAATAAAGTAATTGAATTAAAAGGAACACCAATTTTATTGAAAAATGATTAACCAAATTTGTGATACAGCAACATATGTATTTCCTTATTTATATATTAAGTAACAAATCTAGCTGTAGGTTTAATAACTATCATAATTTTAAATGGGGATGAGTAGAAACAGTATTTTGAGATCCAGCAATAACTTGTAATATGATATGAACACATCTGTGAATTCTATTGTTGATGAAGTCACAGATACTTTTAATACCACTGTGAAGTGTTGTGTGCATTCACAATTGAAAGCCATGCAGTTGGGAGTTAGTGAAAGTAAAGGTGTCACTTTTTCGCATTTAAGATCAGAGACCCCTAAACCAGTCTGTTATTTGATAAGGGAAAGAAATCATGTTTAGAATAACTGAATCATGGGCACTTTCTGTGGATTTAATTTCTCCATTTTCTCCATTTTCACTCTAATGATTAGAAATTAGAGCTAATGACATTTAGCTCTAATGACTAGAATAATAAGAGCAATAACTAAAATTTACAGCACGTATGTTTCAGACATTGTTCTAAGTGTTTTACATATTTCACATCATATCTTTCTCAGAGTAAATCCGTGAGGTAAGATTTCACAGATGAAGAAACTCAGGCACAGAGAGATGAAGTAATTTGCCCAAAGTCATACAGTTTTGTAATTGGTGGAACCAAAATCCCGATTGTATATAATCTTAACTATTGAGCTATATAATTGACAGCTGGTTTCTTTGTATTTGCCTGTGTTGCACAACAAGAGATGGCATAGAAAGATTGTGTAACTTTTTTTTTTTCAGTAGAAAAACTTATGAAACACAGTTTGAATACCTATAAATTTGCCTCAAGTGTTTATTATTGTCTAAACTAAAATCTATAAATGATTGAAACTCAATTGTTAATGTAGAGACACAAGGGGGATAAAACATACTTTCAAAGAAGTCTGTGACTTAACTATTACCAGATTTTTTTTTTTAGTACAAGTTGTTGGTGGTTGCAAATTTAAAGTTTAAAATTTTTATAAGGTTAAATCTTTATAGTTTATTGTTAAATAGTTCTTCAAATGTTGGAATTCTAAACCACTATATTGTAAAAATGACAAGGTCTTAGAAATTTTAATAAGATTAAAAATTTAGGAAAATTAATATGGTGTTTAAAAACATGGTTACTATAATTAAATATTAAATGTTTTCTACTCTAAAAATTTTCAAAAGAGACAATCTTCAACATATATGAACTCTTCAACAGAGTCAAATATTTTTTTTCTTGAAAGCCTTATGATTACTAGTTTAGAACACACAGAAATTTAGTTGTTTCTTAATTTTTCCATAGAAAGAGAATACGAGATGGCACGAGTATTCACATATAATGTCAAGACAAAATTAATATAAACATTCTCCCATATCAAATTATTAGTTAAGCTTCTAGCAAGTAGATGGATTACTTAAATGGAATTTAATGTATCAACCTGTAAAAAGGAAAAATTTGGATAAAAGAGAAACAAGGAAAAAATGAAATATCTGGATCCCTCTAAATATGTATAATTATAGTGAGTACCAAAGATACAGTGAATCATACTGTTAAATATGTTCCTTAAATAGATCAGACTTTTGACAATAGAATGAACAAACCAGTAGGGAAGAAGAAGATAGGAAACATATTACCCTGACCACTTTATTGTTCTTTTCTAAAGTTTAATTAATTACCATTGTTAAGAATGTCTTAGTAAAGAGAATGTAATTCATTAATTACAAGCTTTTATTCAAATTATAAATCACGACAATGCAAAGAAATTTTGCACATATTATAATAATATGCATGTCAAATGACACATGCTGAAACTTCAGACAATATGTACTAGAGCTGGATTATCATTTATTTAATGTGCCATAAATCACTGTTTATAAAAAAGTTTATTTTTATGGTTATCTAGACATCCAAGTTCTTCTGTATGTATAACTAGTTTTATCATTTTTGCCTGTTTGCAACCCTCAGTTCAGTTTTCACCTCAGTGAGCAAATTATTTCAAAAATTGGTGTCATATCGAATACACTCAGAAATCACATTTTAAAAATTATTTGAGTTTCTTTGTTTATGAGCTTAATTGAGGCTCTTCGTTCTCAATGGGAGGAAGGGCAAATAGGCTTTACAAGGGGCAACAACAAAGAAACAAACTTTGTTGAATGAATGAATGAGTGAGTGACTGAGTGAAAGGAGTGAGCTTTTATCAATCATAACTTTAAAAATATTCTATACACTTGCAAAACTTCTATTGTTGTGGCTTTGCTCATGATTGAGATTTTTACTTTATTCCTTATCAAGCAGATTCCATATTTTAAAAAAAATAAATTTGAAATTAATTCTCAGTTGATCATTCTGTTTCAAGAGTGAAGTTACTTATGGGAATTTTAAAAATTATGGGTCTAAGTCCCACTTCATGTTTGTATCTTCTTAAATAACATTTGAAAAATTACTCATGAAAGATTGAGTAGACTTTCCAGTTGAATGAAAAGTTTTACATGAAAGGAAAAGAGGCAATTTCCTTGCAATGAGTACTGCAAGCCAACCATTTCTTAATGTCATGGATGACCCATTTTCTGCATTCCCTAAGATGGGAGAATTTAATCAGTCAAGAACATAAACTTATGTGAAGGAATCAGGCAGTCATAAAATAGCTTAATGTAATGAATTAATGGGATATTTCATTCCTAATCCCAGGAAAATCCTTCTGTATATTTAGAACAGTTTCCAAAAAAAAAAAAAAGAAAAGAAAATCTCTTTTTATAGGCATCTTGTGATTTCAAAAAGTCAAAAACAATAATTGGGCATATATTTTTGGTTTTCCAAAATATTGTCTACTTGATATTGTCAACTACTAAGACATATGTCAGCATTTAATGTCATTATTTTGATCTTCTAATAAGAACCTTTCTGGTCATTTTCTTTTATTTAAGGAATGGAGAAAACATGAGGAAAACACTCTATTAGGCATAACAGCAATTGATTGAACTGGATACCAAAAATTAGAAACAGATATGCTCAAGTATATAATTTTTGCACACCCCCCAGGCTAATTAATATTTGAAAACTATGTCTTTAAAAATTCTTACCAGGCAAATGCGTCTATGAATTTAGACTTCACATGCCTACAATATACTCGGACCAGTAGGATTATTTTATTTAATGTGTATGTGTGAAATGGGGAAGGTATGGAATGAATGGAGATTAATAGTGGCAATATCACCCTTATTTTTGAAAATATGCACAAGTATAACAAATCATACATAATCTATAATGCTGACCTAGTCTAATAAATCTCATAGATCCCAGGTTTACATCTATTTTTTATTGCTCCTTTAAGAAAGCTTCATGATTAATAGTAGTATTTGAGATTGGAATGATTAATATTTTGTTAATAAAGCTCTCACCAAAGATAACAGTCCTATCCAAGGACTCTGTCAAATCAACTATATAAATATGTGATTTAATAGACATTACCATGGATAAAGCATTTCTATCCTAGATCATAGGCATTGCCAAAAGAAAAAAAAGAGAAAAGGATACAAAAGAAAAAAGCTTTGGAATGCAGACAATTTTGATTAAATTTACTTCAAGAGAGTGGTCAGCTAAATTTTCCAAAGAAATATTTTTTAAAATGCTAAGAAAGTATTGTCTTTAAAAATATGAACTATATTCTTTTAATCTCTGGATTAAATTATTAATAATTTCAGAATCCTGTAATTATTCACTGAATATCTGAATAACAGAAACTATTTCATTGACTTGCATTCACTGATGAGTTAAACACTTTCCTTGCCCTTTCACACAGTTCTAAACAAATTAGAGTATAAAGCAATTAATGCCACAGTAGAGGTAAATGTGTTTAACGGGAGCAGGCAGGGAGTTCTGTCTCTGGGGCTGGGGAGTGTGGTGTGGGGGGGTGAAAAATAGGGTTCCACAGAGGGATGATAGTTGCTTAAATCTTCCCTGGGTTAAGTTGTAACTTAAATTTATTGTTTCTCTTTTTATCAGTATTCTGTAGTTAATTGTAATAACTTACTACTGAGAAATGTTTTCATTCGCTCTCTGTGTCTTTCTGATTACAACAAATAAAACCATCTGTTATATCTAGGTTCCACTGCAATTCAGACAAAGATTGCCATGATACATCACATATTTGCTGACCCTTGTTGGAAAACAGTAATAACGTGATTTTATTTTTGTATTGTTGGGTGTGAAAGATGTGTTGTAGGTTGTTTGTTGATATATATTGGGTTTGATGCCATAGGAGGGAAAACAATTGTCTAAGAGCCACATTGTGGTGTGGTTGGCAAGCCCTATAAAACCCCCAAATATCATGCTCTACCCGAGACAATGGAGACAGCAAATGAGTCTGTTTAAAATGTGTTCACAGTACATATTTTCAGTGATTTTTAGCTGTATAGATAGTTTACCTTTTGAATTCAAAAAGAAGAGTTAGGAAAATAGGGGTGGGAAAAAGGGACAAAATCACCCTTTGGTTTTTGGAAGGGCATTAGTGTAACACTAAAATAAATAAATAAATAAAACATTGTACTTCCAGTAAGTTTTTATTTTTAAAGATAATTAACAATAAAATTTCACACATGATGTCTTGTTCATTATTACTTGATTCATGAATAAAATAAATTTCCATTGGGAAAGCGTGCAAATTTGCCTCATTGCACAATTTCTCAAGGCTCTCAAATTGAAGCAAATCAATGTTATTAATTATGAACCTGTGGGGTCATATTCCATAATGGGGAAATCTCTCCAAAGTATCCAGAAATGTTTGCTTTCTAGTTCCCACAAACATGGTTTTCTGTTTAACACTGATGGCGGTTTTAATATACCATGAGCTTCCAAAGATCTGCTTTTCTTTGTCACATAAAAATGGACATTTCTCAAATATTATTTAGGCATTATTATTTCAAATCATGGGGTGGTGTATTAAAGAATTAATCGTGACTTGAAGAAAATGCAATTAGTCATCACTTTTTCCTTTCTAATTTTCCTATGATAAAATAAACTTTTTGGAAGTTTAAATGGAAAATATAAGGAAGTGAGGATAATATTATGTTAGGAAAAATGAGGCAGCAAACATAATGGTAACTCAAAGCTTCAAAGTTCATATGCAAAGTCATAATAATATCTTGCCTTCTAAGTCTTTTGTCTGTGCAATTTTAAGCTGGCACAGTGGTGACATCGGCTATACCTGGGAGATGAGCTGACTCCATCATGCAGGTTATTTTCTATTCTGTTTTTTATATAAATTGATGAAAATAATATTAACAGTTAGTCTTTTAAACAACAAATTACCTCACTTTGCTGCTCAATGTTGTAGTAAGTAGAATAGTAATTATTATTATTGTACCTTTTGTATATTTGTGGAAACTGAGGCTTGGCTGTCACTTAGTGAAAGATGGTACTCATATGTTATCCAAGACTGGGATTTTCCTGCCACATTGCTCAGCAAGACTTTTGCAGCATAAGAAAGCTCATGTCAAGAGCTTAAGATAAATTGACTAGAATCTTAAGACAAATGAGTAAAACTTTGTAGGTTAAAATATTTAATATCATTACCTGAAAAGGAAAGGGTTGTGCTAAATTATTGTAAGCTCTTTGTTCTATGATTCTGTGGCTATTCCCCTTCCTGCAGAGAACACCCTGAATCACATGGACTGCCTTACCTGGACACAAACCCAGTCTCTCAGCCTCTGAGCTACTGAGGGAAGGGTAGGAAGGATAAGTAGACTCAAAGTTTCCCTTGTCATCTTCAGAAGGAGACAAGTCATTGAAAGTCTTCAAAATGTAAATGATCTTACAAGAGACAATGTTTAGAGACTTCTATGTCTCCCATTGTTCTTTATGAAATATTTGCTACTTTGTTCTTTATTTTTTTCATATAATAAACTTTATTTTTAAAGAAGTTTAATTTTTTTATTTTTATTTTTTTAAAAAGATACTTAGATTACATAAATGTTACACAAAAAATATAGGGATTCCCATATGCCACACCTCCCACACCTCCCACAACCTCCCACATAAACATCTTTCATTAGTGTGGCACATTAATTGCAATTGATAAACACATCCTGGGGCTTTGCCATTAAGCATGGACCATAGTTCACATTGTAGACCACACTCTCTCCCACACAGTTCTGCATGTTATATGATGATATAAAATGGCCTATATCTGTCGTTGTAATGTCACTCAGGACAATTCCCAAGTCCCAAAAAAGCCCCTGTATTACAACTGCTTTTCCCTCTCCCTGCACCCTGAGCATCCAGTGGCCACTGGCTCCACATCAATGTTGTAATTTCTTCCATTGCTTGGATCACAGTATATCTATAACAGAATACCAGTAAGTCCACTCTAGTCCATAGTTCTTTCCCCAATCCTGAGGAGTCAGGGATGGTGATGTCTACTCCACCTCCAATTGAGACGGGGCTTATATCCCATGGGGAAGATGGATGGGACTATCCTGCTTGCAGCTGCAGACTCTCTCCATTCCCTGGGATGGCCGTTGTCCATCATCATCTCCCTGCCAGTTGTCCTAGGTGAGTCCAATGAGCTGTAGAGTAGGAGTTGCTGCTCGACTGAGGTTCCAGGCCCAGCTGGCACATGGACAGCCCAAAGACTCAAGTCTCCGGACACACACCTACAAACTCCAGCACCAAGTATAGGTTTGAATAGAAGGGACAGATGAGCCATGTGCAGGGAAGACATAGTTGAGTCCAACTCTGTCATTCTCAGGAGCACAAACTCCAAAGTAAGGCCCACTGGCAAGGCACCAAAGTCCAGAGCTATCCACCCTGACCAGGTGTCTCTGAGCCCTCAGAAGCCCCACTATTTGGGGTGATATCCACTTTGGAAGTCAATGAGACCCTATGAGATATGCGTAAATGTTACCTCTGGGATGAACTCCCACTCACTTTGAAGTCTCTTAGCCATATAAACTTATTTGAATTTACCTTTCCCCCCTTTTATTCGAGGTCTTTTTCCAGTCGCATTGCCAGTTGGTGCTTGGTAGCAATCCCTCAGTGCCAGGGAGGCTCACCCCCAGGAGTCATGTCCCATGCTGGGAGGAAGGTAATGCATTCATATGCTGAGTTTGGCTTAGAGAGAGGCCACATTTGAGCAACAAGGAGGCTTTCAGGAGGCAACTGTTAGGCACCCCATAACAATAGGCTAAGTTTCAATTTCAAGAGCAAAGACTCATAAGGCTAGTCATCAATATCAAGGGTCCATCAGTGGATCATCCTCCCTTGCCAGTCACTGCCCCTGCACTTGGGGGACTGTTGTTACTCCCTTAGAGAATGTGGCAGAGCTCTCCAGGATGGGAATTCAGTATTCTCTCATTTATTGAGTGATTCTCCACCCACTGTGACAATGCCCCATGAACATTTGAACATTTTTATATACCTTATATTTATGCTCAGGTGAACTTCCTCCCATGCATCCCCCATCCCTGACATCTCACACCAATGATCCTCCCCTGCCCCAGTTGTTACCCTTCTATGATCCAAAGCCTCTTCAAAGATGAAGCCATTACAATAGCCAAATGCAATTAATAGAAAAATGAACTAATAATGATAAGTTTAAATGTAAGCAATAAAATATATAAAAACTTTAAAAACCTAAAAATGAAATTAAATGAAAAGATTGAGATATTTAAAAAATGAAAAATAAAAAAAATTTTTTTTTTGACATTTTGCCTTTCATCACTGCAATATCTGGTGTCCAGTCTGTACCATGGCACCTTCCCCCTCTCATTCCCCAGTGTCTCACTGTTTTTCATTTTGTTTTCAAAGAAGTTTTAGGTCACAGCAAAGTCACACACAGAGTACAGGAGACTCTCATATTCCCAACATCTTCTCCCGTTCCTCCCCACCATATTAATATCTTTTTATATGTGGATGGTAGCAGTGTTATAACTGATATACAAATATTGAAACATAGCTACTGAACATTGTCAATGGTTTACAGTATGGTTTACATTTTAGACCATACACTTTTATAAGTTTTGATGTATTTACCATGTCCTGTGTCCATCACTGTAAGGTAATGAAGAATATTTCCACTGACCACTAAATACTCCCTGTTTGATCTATCCTGTTCCTCTAACCCCATCCCCCTGGGGCCCACGATGACCCTGGCTTGACTCATTGGATGAAAAGATTCATAGTTACATGTAACAAGAGGTCTTAGATTACAGAAAAGTTACATCAAAATTATAGAGGATTCCCATATACCCCACAACACCCCCTCTCACATCTTCCCCTATTAATATCACCTGACATTAGTGTGACACATTTGTTACAATTGATGAACCAATATTGAAGCATTGCAACTAACCAAGGCCTATAGCTTACATTATGGTTTACACTTTGCATCATACAATTTTATTGGTTTGACAAAATGTATAATGGCTTGTACTTGTCATTGCAATGTCATGCAGGACAATTCCAATGCCCTAAAAATGCCCTATGTTCCAACTCTTTTTCCTTCCCCCTCCCCTCAGAACCTCTGGTAACCATTATCTTTATATCAATGTTACAAGTTCTTCCATTACTATAATAATAATAAGTCTACTTTGATCCATGGTTACATTCCCCTTCTAATGTTTGTTCATTCCTCAATCTTGAGGATTTGGGGATGGTCATGCCCGCTTTGCATCAGAATGAGAGGGAGCTTAGATTTTATGGGGCAGATGGAAGGAACCGTTTTATTTGCAGATGAAGTTACTCTTTGTTTTTTAAGATTGGGGTTATCCTTTTTAAGAGCTGAAGCACTGGAAAGGTACGAATAAAATTTACAGAAGAAGGATGTTCTATCCACCTTTTTAAATTTGTGTGTGTGTATTGTATGCTGCTGTTTTATTTGCATAGAGAAAGGTAAGCCCAACCCTTCCTTCGGCGCAGTGAGCACAGTGATGTGGATAGAAGGCACTTGATGCTGGTTGCCCTGGTTACAGCATCTCTAAATTTTATGCTAACATCTGGTGTTTGTAAATTTAACAGCTGGTTGTCTACAGAGAAAAATGAGCAAGGAATTGAAACACAAATCGGAATACCACAAAATAAAAGGGGTTACCAAGAAGGAATACCAAGAAATAACTAAGCTAAAGCAGGAAATTAGATGCAACTTACAAAAGACAGAGAGAAATATATTAGGAATTTTTTTAAAAAGATAAAATAGAATGTTGTCTCTTTAAAAAATAAAATAAATATTACATATTTAAGTCTTGCATTGAAACAAACTGACAATGTTGGGAAGATGAGAGATTCAAAGATTGGATAAAAGTTTGGAGAATTTGGACTAACAAAAGCAGAGTGCTTTTCTAGAGTTTCTACAAATCCTGTCAAAACTAACAGTGATTACTGGTTCCTTTTGAGAATTCATGGCTAAGGTGCTTGAAGATTAGAAAATGCTGAGGCCTTTCTCTAGAAGTAGCTGACCAATAAATTTTAACGTCTTGTTTCTATTCATGGAATTAAAGAAATCATCATTATTTTAAGGATTGGAGGCTATTTTTATTTTTGAGAAGGTCGTTTATACTTTATGGATTCACTGAATACTTATTGACATTTAAGTAGTTGTCATTTAAACTTTAACATTAATAAAAATAAGAAATGTTAGCATCAATATTACTCTTCATTTTGAAGGGGACAGGACCTGGTTACTTACCACAAAGTTGTTGCTAGAGAAATCAGTGAAGACTTTTCCAATTCATCTCTTTTAAGTTGAGGAGTTCATTAAAATTCCAATTCCTATGGCTTAAAAAAAATGTGCTGCCATACCTACTCTTATAGTAGGTGATACCAGAATATCTGAAATAGAAATGGGTCATTTCCAATGAGAAAATCGCCCAAAGCAAAGAGGAGATTTTCTGGTGGTTTAGGAAGCAATCACAGAAAGTTAATGAAATCACTCTACTAATAAGAGTATAAGTCTTATTCTGAATAAATTTACTAAGCAGAACTGATAACACTGCATAGGAATTGAAGGAGAATCCTATTTTCAGCTGATGTAGAGAAGAGCAGATTAGTGATTCATTTTCCAAAATGGAATGTACAGCCTCTTAAGGTCATTATTTCATCACTGTAGTCAAGGCTGGATGGCCACAAGTCAAAGATACTGAGTAAAAGAAGCATGTTAAATTAAATAACTGCTAAGATCTCATTCAAATCTAAGATGCTTCAGTTTTTTAGTCAACTCCAAACCAAAATGCAGTTGTTTCCAATTACATTTGTGCTTAATAGTGTTTAGAAAAAAATAGGAAAATAATGACTGCATTATTTTTCATTTAATACAAATATTTTTTCAGATGATAGGCATATCAATGATTTTTTTCTTAAAATATAAATATTTTTGGAAAATTTTAAAATACTAGAATATAAAAAGAATAATTCAGTTCCCAGATTTCCACTATCGAGAATGTTAGAAGTAAGAATGTTTTCCATATCTGCTTAAGAAAGTAAAATGTAAGAGAGAAAGTTTTAAATCCTCTGAACACTACTTCACTTCCCTCCATCCAAAATTTCTTGTCCTACTCCCTGAGTCACAAGGTTTTCCACATCTCCATTTTACCATTTCAAACTACTCTAAATGTTCACCTTGTTTGGAGGATTTTTATTTTTTTTAAGAAATAGGAAAGTCATGAAGAAGAGATGGAGCTGACTGAATCTTAATGAGTGCAAATAAATGTAAGCATGTGGCATTTAAGATGCCAGAAGACATCCAGAAGATGGTAGGCTGGCAGTGGGAAATGTCCAGAGTCTCAAGAGACGAGCTTTAGGAGCCATTAGTGTTTACAGTGCCATCTGCACAAGATATTCAAAGCCATAGAAGTGTATAGAATTCTGGAAAGAAATAATTTATAGGAAAATGAAATTTCTGAGGCCAGATCTGCCCAGAATTACTATAATAGGAAGGTGAGAGAATAATGTGGATCCATCTAAGAAGGGAGGGGAATCAGGATGTTGTAGGTTAGAAGCTAAGAGGAAAATGATTGTTCATAATGGTAATTCCTACAAAAATAATAGAGAATAATACAATCAAGAATAACCCTTTGAATTCAGCTATTAGAATGTTTTGAGGATGAACAGGTGTGAGTGATGAGTTTCTGTACACTGGGAACATCGATTTTAGGTTAAATGGTAAATTAAGGAAAGAATTATTGACGTGAAAGAGAAGGCTACATTTCAATAGGAATTTTGTAGAGGAAAGAAAAGTTAGTAGATGGGGGCAGGGGAATAAAAAAATACACTCTCTTTATATCTAAACCCTCACTATCCAGATTCATGATAACAATTTATTCAGGTAGTGAGGCAAACTTTCCAAGAGAAAAAAAAAACTAATTGAAGCAGCAAGAGTCTATAGAACCTAAAAAAGGGAGATCAGTGGGGAGGAAAAAATGATTTCTTTAATGCCGAATAGGCAAAACTAAGTTTATAAAATATATCCATTCGCTCATTTATTGAGCATCTGCTATACTCCTGACACAATTCTAGAGAATGGAGATACAGTCATTAAAAAAATCTCTGCCCTCATTCATGGGGCTTATATTCCATTGAGAGGAGGTAGAAAATAAATAAATAAAACTTACAGCATATCAGATCATGAGAAATGCTAAAGAGACAAACAAAGCAGGGAAAGTGGAGCAGGGTGGTAAAGTTGGTTTTCAGGGGGGCATTGATAGGGAGGTGATATTTGAGCAGTTTTGAAGGAGGTGAGGTGGTGAGCCATTTGGCTTTCTGGAGTAAAGCCTTGAGACAGATAGACTCGCCACTGTGGAAGCCCGAAGTCTGAGGATGCGTTATATGTAGGAATAATAGCCAGAAGGCCAGTGTGGCCAGAGCAGGGTGAGCCAAGGGGTGAGTAGTAAGAAGAAGCAGAGGTGAGATCATATCGAAGAGCATGAACTCAGGCCATTGTGCTGAGTGAGATGGGGAACCATTGGACAGTTTTAGCAAATGAACTGATACATGAGACTTCCATTCCACAGGCCCACTCTGGCTGCTCTGTTGAGATTAAAAAGATGTAGGAGAATATTGAGATGGAAGGCCATGGATGGAAGACTTGGACCTGAGTAGTTGCAGTACAGATGGTGAGAAGAGCTGGATTCTAAAAACTCTTTTAAGACAGAGCTGACAGGATTTGCAGATGGATTTGAAGTTTAAATCCCAGGCACTTTTTACACTATCCATGGGGCTTCACACATAAGTCATTTCTTAGAAATGTAAAGTACTTAACACAGAACATGGTACATAGCAAACACTTAATAAATATTAGTTATTAACAGAATTTTCTTGTAGTGTCAGGCTGTGTTGACAATGTTGATGCTATTCCATATTTATCAAATGTTCTTTCACTAGATGGAAACGAACAATGAAAGGATGTCATTCATACTCTTTCTGTAATATAAAAGAAAAGCAGATTAATGACTAATTGCCCCTGGGAATATAGTAACTTTTTACAGCAGGAAAAAATTAAACTCATTTTTCTGTTAAGAACAAAAACTGACTTTTTAAAAGTTGATTTCCTTCCTTCTAGAGATGAGAAACCCAAAGCCCACAGAGGTTAAGTGATGTGTGCAAAGTCTCCCGTGCTAACTGAGGTCAGAGTTAAAGCTTGAACCCAGAACTCTCACAGTCCAGAGCTACTTTAACCACAAAACATTAAATCTCTTGTTTGAATCAAAAGATCCATTTGAACCAAGATTCTGTGTTTGCAATCAACTATTTTTATATTCATAAGAGCTACAAAGAGTTGTATGTATGTGTGTGGTGCTGTTCCTGTTTTTTCCCTCCTTTTAAAATGTTTGAGTAGAAATAAAATTGAAGTCATAGACATAGAAATAAATAGAAATGTAACCAAAGCTGTCATATTTTTAGCCAAGGTAAAAAAAAAAAAAGGGGCAAAACAGCGGCCACGGAGCAGAGATCTAGAAATGTGTGAGTAATTCAAGTCACCTGGTACCACAGTCTCTGCAGGTGTTTGTAACACACACCCTTTACTGCTAAATGGTTTCCTGGTGTAACATTTAGTCCCACTGTCACTGCATAAAGAAAGATATCTCAGACATCAAAGAAAGAAGGAAGATTAAAGGATCCCAGCACTTTAGAAACAAGACATTGTCAGCTCTACTGTTTGCTCTCGGGCAATGCTCTTCCTTACCCAACCTCATGTTAAGTGACCAGAAGGACGAACACATGGTGTCCTACAGATCTGGTGGGCAGATGTTGGAATATACGTTAGCTATGTCTATACACATATACCATACCCAATGAGGAGGGGGCAAATAAAATGGTTTGGGGTTGGTGCTAGAACATGGGCAACAACTCAGGCAGAGAGGCATCGTATGGGCCCTAGGAAAGAAGAGGAGGCCTTCAGGGCTTTTAAAAAGACCTTTTAGTGCAATTAGACTAAGACACTGGCATGAACCCAAATCCAGCTAAGGACTAATCTAGGTGTAAAACTCTTTCCAGAATGTAAATTATATCGTGTGTTTCATAGCCATAAATTTGGTGGTGCCTCGAGTTTTACCAGGAGAAGCCCTCTTACCTTTGATGGTTAAGTAAAGTAATTCTTCAAGTATTTCATGATCATTATCTACCAGGCTTTGTGTGTCATTCCCATGACAGGAGATAGCTCCCAGTTCTGGCCTTCTGGAAATAAAAATGTACACATTTTATCAGTTTCCTCAGACAGGCTAGAAGAAGATAATAAGCTTAGGTAGTTTAGTAAAAGGACTTATCTTCAGCAAGGAAAACAAATTGAATTCACTAAATTTTTAAGCTGACAAAGGGCTTTCTCCTACATGTTTTCATTTTAATATTGATCTAGCCAATAAACCTGGGAGACAGAGAAAGCAGACATTTTCTATAAACCTACTTGTTTAAACATGTAGCCATCATGATTAATTATCAGAATCTATAGTTAGAATATAAGCAAATGAGCAACTGAGTTTAGCAAAGTTCTTGAAGAGTGGTCCCTAGAAATCAACAACATCAGCATCATTTGGGAACTTATTAGAATTGCAAATTCTAAGGTCCCTCTCCAGACCTTTTGAATCAAAGATTTTGAAGGTGAGGCCCTGCAGTATGTGTCTTAACAAGGCTTTTAGGTGATTCTGATGCAGGCTAACATTTGACAACCACTGGGCTGATAAAGAATTTAGAATTAAAAAACCAGGGTTTTGTTTCAGGCTCTAGGACTTACTAACCACAGCTGGCTTAAAAGTTTTGGGGTATGCTTTCTCATCTGTAAAACTGAAATTTATAAAGCCTACCCAATTTATGTCCCTAATCAAATGAGAGAATGCGTGTGAAGGCTGTTTACCAGCCAGGTGTGTGAGTTTATGGGAGGGCTACTCAGGGAATAACTATGCTTTGCTACTTTTATTTTTCTTAAAAAACAGAGAGCTCTGTCATTCCAATTAGATATACTTTCAGTGAATGTTTCCAAATGATGTGGTATTTTAAGAATACATTTTATCTTTATAGAGTCTTTCAAAAGACTGTCACTGGGTGTAAGGTTGGCATGGGAGGGGGGGAGCATTGGCTTCTGCTGGGCTGATGTTGTTAATTGAGATACGATCCTATACCTCTGGGTCATACATACACCTCACTTATTCCAAGAACAAAAAGAAAAAAGGAAAAAAAAAAAAAAGAAAGTAAAAGACTTTGTGTACCTAGAAAATTTTCACTTAGTCTGAGCATATCAATTCTTGTCTTATCCCTCCTTTGCCCATTCCAAAATGATGGCATTGCTGAGTATTCCCTGAAAAGGCCAGGGCTGAGAGTAAGCATATCATCACCAATGGGGTTGTGACTACCCACGAAAACAATTGTTTATTTCTGCCCTGTAGTATATGAATCTCTTGAGGGCAGAGACCTTATCTTAATTATCTTTTCTTCCCCTAAGATGCCTACACCAATAACCTTCAGTAAATAGTCAATGAACCCCAATGGCTTGGAATGGATTATTTTCCTGGTGGCTCCTGGGATAATTTGCACTTTAGAGATTTGAGGACCAGGGGCTGGAACAGCAATTTATAAATCCAGTTAAATCATGGATGCCTTGGCCTAGTGGCCTGTGAACAATCCAGCTTGCAGAAGCTCATACTATAGAAGGTCTTTTCAGCCTGGTCCAACCTTATCAGAGGCTACCTTTTCAGTCTCTCCAAGGTGGGGTTGGAATCAGGAGAGGGAGACACTTTTGATTCGGCTGCTGCCTGTGCTTCATGTATGGGAACCAAGTGATTTGAGAATGTGTCTGGAGTAGGCTGTTCCTTGAAGATCAGTTTTGGAGTCCTATCTATGTTGCAGAAATTCTTCAGTTTTTTGTTGTTGCCTTTTTAATGGAAATTTCAAACATACACACAATTCCAGCTTCAACAATTTTCATCTCATGGCTAATCTTGTTTCACTGACATTTTCTCATTCATCCTTGTTTCCCATGGAGCATTTAAAGATAAATCTTAGACATCACATTATTTTACCCATAAATATTTTAGTGGTTTCTTTAACAGAAAAGGAGTCTTTAAAAATCACTGCAAGCCTATTATCAAAACTCAGAATGAACAAAAATCCCTTAATGTCATTAACTATCCAGTATATGAATTTCTTGAATTTTTAACATTTTGGAAATCATCAAAGAAGAATGATTACAATTAAAACCTGTCATGGGTTTCCACCAGTGGTTGGTCTTTGTTGGTCTATGGTGACACATCAATAAAGTACCTACACAAATTGTGAAATCATTCTGTAAGGAGCACATCTGCAAAATATATGTAGTTTCCAGAAGCCTGTTATTTTGAGGGTCTCATGAAAATACATGCAGTCTTTAGAGAAAATCTAGCAACTGTAGCGTCTGTTAACAGGAGGAATCTTTTTGGCTGGTGAGATGGTAAATTTAAGGATCTGTGGCTGGGCTGAGGTTATGCAGAGAATTACTGAACTCTAGTGAGAATTGTGAAAAGCTCATCCTCACCACACCCAGGTTATGCACCCAAATTCCCAGACAATTTTTGCATTATTTTCGGCAAAGTCTGTCCTCAATGAAAACCATACAGCTCTATCACTGGAAACACATTTCTGCCTTTGATTGGGTATTGGTTGAGGACTCAGCAAAGAACCAGCCAGACACTGGGGCATGGGTGTATTTTATTACTCCATCTCTGTACATCCAAACTTGTTTATCTAGCAATGGAAGAATCCCACTGCAAACATTAACAGGGCAAAACACATGGATGCTAAAATTCTCCCTTGAGCTCTCTAAACATATGTTGGCAGATTGCGACAGAGATAGTTAATTTGTTAATACTTAAGAAGTTTGCTGCTTTGAAAACAAAAGCTCCATGCACAGTTGCTGTTAAATGTTAATATTAATTTTTATTATCTAATCAGCCACTGGCTAATTACACCTCTAACTGATTCATTCTGTGGAACTCTGTCTTAAAGATCTGTTATTTTTGTTTTGGAAGTTTCCCCAGAAAACAGGACTGGACTTTTTAACAAATTTGCTGTTATTTATTAATGTTTCAATATAAGAAAGGCATTCTAATGTTTCTTGGAAGCATCCTTGCAAGTTGTAAACAGTTTTCAATATGCCACATGTACATAGAAGTACAGTTCCAGTTCTCATTACTATGGAATAAGCAGTCCTACTTGAAGCATTTATTCTTGGCTTTTCGAGTCATCTTATTTTAAATCCCAGGCAAAATTTGATCAGCGTGTATTAGACGGGCCTGTGCTCAAGGAGGGAAGATGAAAAGCAGTATGTGACCAGATCCTTATGCTTTTGATCTGCCCTCAGAGGACAGCCTGGCTAGTGCTGGCTTTTGTAATAAAAATCACTTCATCCAATGTTAATGTGGAAACAACTTGACTTGTTTGTGTGAATAAAGTTCTGGTGATCTCATTAAAACCCAGGAAATGTTACAGTCAGACTGTAATCCATCCCATCTGATACCTGCTGTGCCCAGGTGTGGGACAGTGCCTCTCCTATCCCACAGAACAAGGGAATCCAATCACTCTCATCTCTAACCTGGGTAGCTACACTGCACAGGAGGCTTACAAGGACTTAACATTTTCATATACACAGTGACATCCCTGCCTGAAGTTAAAATATGGAGTAAATATATAAATTAGGAAACTTGACCTAGAATGCAGAGTTCTTGTTTCTTGCCTCTTTGTGCAGGCAATAGGCTTATATCATCTCTTTACAAATACCGATTATGAACTATAGCTTAGGCTGAAGAAATCTTTGTGCAAATTTCTATACTTTCTTATACTTGGCACAGGCCTGAAATATGTGTTTGTTTCTAAAATTCCAATGGGGTAGGCCCAAGGAGGGAAGTTAAATAGATGACTGCAAGAATTGTAGACATTTGAAATGAACTTGCTTCAAACCCTAGGAGCACTGTCCATATTTTTGGTGAAAATTTACATGCCAATGAGATTTAACTACTTTATCCAAGCTGGTGAGAACCTTGTCTAACTGAATTTGTAGAAACATACATAAATTGGTTATCAAATAAATGTTTCAGTGGTGGCATTCCATGAGGCAGGCGTCTGGAAAAAGAGCTTTAATTGTTATGTGCTGGTTGCTTTGTTGCTGTGACTAAGGCATATCAGGAAATGTGATCCCCTTATTATTCCACCTACATACCAACACACTGTTTAAAAATAGCCATAATGAGTTACTCACCTTCTTGCTTCATTGCGATAATACCTCATAGTGGTGGAGGTTAACCGGGAACACTATCAGATGTGCTCTACCAGTAAGAAAAATATTTAAACAAGGGCAAAGAAAAGTTAAAAGCATTTAGGGTGGGAGTGTCAACAGCTCCTTCTGATCATCAGTAGTGCCCATGGCCATATTTCCCATCCCCCCACTAGGCTAAAATAATTTCCAGAGGCATTTAGGAAAGGGATGAAATGCAGTTACTGCTATGATTGGCTTCTAGCACAGCACTATTGCTGTGGCAGAGATCATTGGAACTATTTAGAAATGAAAGAGCCTACTTTCAAATTTAGATAATTTATATGTGGAAAATATGATCTGCAAAAGATAATCTTTGTAATCTAAAGAAACTGATAATACCACTTGAAATTTTAATCTGATGACTCAACATGAAAGACTTGCAGCCAAGTTGCTGGCTGGGAAATTGCTCATCAGCCAATTTCCTTTCTTCTTGGACACATATAATGTTCCTAGCTATGTAGCTGTACATTATAGATGGTATGCATAGATTTTAGCTGATTTTTAAAAATCTATTAATCTATTTCAAAGTATCTACAAAACCACCTCCTAAACTTCAAGCTCGCTGTTATGCTGTTATGTGAGCATAAGAACCAGGCAGGAGATGGTAAAATTTCCAACCACTTATGCAACAAAATCTCATTCATTGTTTCATTAGCAGACAAAATAAGGAATGCTAAATATATTCCAGGTATTATGTGAGCACTGGGAATATGGAGTGTGACAGTTGAAGTTTTTGTAATCCCAGAAAAGATCATGTTCTTGGAGCTAATCCATTCCCACGGGTGTGGGAACCTTTGATTGGATTAGATTTGGTTAGGGGAGCTTTTGATTAAATCGATTCAGATGACGGCCTTTGATTGGACTACTTTAGTGAGGTGTAACCCAAGGTGGCTCTTGGCCCTCTTGCTCCAGTCTTACATAAATGGAGGAGACAGAGATAAAGAAAGCCACCATTTTACCCTGCCATGTGAGAAAGGACTTCGGGATTGCCTGCAGGCACAGAAAGAAAGAAAAACCACAAAAGTCTGGGCTGAGACAGAACTTGGAGGCTGGAATCAGCAGAGCAGCCAAAGCTGAAGCAATGAGGAGAGGGAGAGACAAGCCATATGCTTGATTGACCACAGTTGCTGCTTGGTAAGACAGCATCTCTTGATGATGCCTTGATTTGGACCTTTTCACAGCCTTGGAACTGTAAGATTTTACCCTAATACATTCCCGTTATAAAAGCCAACCCATTTCTGATATTTTTTCATTGGCAGCCTTTGGCAAACTAAAACACAGAAATAAAAGAGAATTCCTGTAAACAAAGAGTAAGTATAAAGTAAACAGATTAAGAATTCAATAGCACATGATCTATACCATGATACAGAAAACGAGAGATGGTAGCAGGGTACAAGTTCAAAAGGGCATTCAACTTTTAGCTGGGGTTTGGAGAGCCAGTCCAGAAGGTTTCCCAGACTTGAAGTCACTTGATGCAATCTCTGAATAATGAGTCAGAAATTATTCTCTTGATAAAGTGAATGGCGGAAGAGGGTTCTTGGCAGAGAAAAATGTCTGCAAATGCAGAGACTCATAAAGGAGTGTGGCTGACTAAGGGACATGCAAGTAGCCTTGTGTGGCTACAGTACGTGATGCAGGCACTGGGGTGATGCAGGCACTGGGGAGGGAGGCAGGGGACACAGGAATCATATGTCATGCTGAGAACAAAGGTATTTTCTGGTCTTTTTCCTTGTAATATAGATTCCTTCTTTTTAAATTTTTTATTGTGTTAAAGTATATATAACACAAATCATTTTAACCATTTTTAAGTTTGCATTTTTTGACATTAAGTATATTGACAATGCTGTGTAACATTTACCACTATCTATATCCAGAATATTTGCATCATCCAAAACAGAACTTGGTACCAATCCAATAAATTTTAACAAAAGTAACTCTTTTAGCTAAATTATTATTATTTATTTTTAATTTGAGAATTTGTAGGCTTATGGAAAAGTTATGTAAAAAAATATAATGTTTCCATATAACCCTATTGTTGATATTTTGCATTAGTGTAGTACCTTTGTTATTACAATCAATGAAGGAATATTAAAATAGTACTATTAATTCTAGTCTACAGTTTACATTAGGTGTATTTTCCCAAATACCTCCCTATTATTAACACCATGTACCAGTGTCATGCATTTGCTATATTTCAGGAAAAAACACCCTTATACGTGTCCTATTAACCCCAGCCGATCATCCACAACAGGACTCATTGTGTTATACAGTCCCATGTTTTATCTTCTAACTTTTATCCTGGTAACATACATGACCCAAAATTTCCCTTTTCACCCACATTCAGATAAATCTTCCAGTGCTCTTAATTGCACTCACAATACTATGCTACCATCACTACCAACCATTTCCAAATCTTTACAATCAAATTAAATATAAATTCTGTTATATTGAACTTAATTTCTTTCTTCAGTTAAAACAAAGAAAGAAAGAAAACAGGACAGAATTTCATATAGCATTCTAAACATGGTCCTAGATATACCCATTGGATGTGAGGAAAGAAAATTGAGAAATTATAGGATTAGAGACTGACCCTAGAAAATTTGTATAAAACTCTATTAACCATCTGGCTAATAATTTTGTTCTCTTTGGTGGCCTAGACTTCCTATTGACAAAAATTGCACTGGAATTGTCTAGAGGAAGAACATATCTATCTCATTCCCTTGGGGGATTCTCACTTTCTTAACTGCACCCCACTTCTCTTTCCCACTCTCCCATTCCCACTGCACATTTTCCAGTCCCATGCTTACTGCAAAGTCTGCTGGAATGTGACCCCAGACACAGTGGTGTTAAAAAGAGCCCAGTGCAGTACACCTGGGGATCTTTAACAATGAACAAAGGCCAACAAAAGAAGCAGGAGAAATACAGGGGAACACACACTTTGGATAGGCTGAACCAATGGGATGGAAGGAAAGTCACTTAAACTGTGAGACATCATTTCATATTTTTCATTTAGTAACAAATCATCTGACCTCTTTTGCACTCTTGAGAATGTGCTTGTCATTACACCAAGGCAGATGTACTGGGATGTGGGTGGTGGGAGTGGGGGGCCAACATCTTCAATGTGTTCTCTTTGGGATTACTAACACATTGAGTATGTCATCACAAGATGTACCACATTTCTGAAACTGAGATTTGAGCACCAGGTTCATAAACCAAAGGATCTGGCATCTGGTTCATAATTTCCTCCCTTTCTAACCCTCCAGCACAGCATTTAAATAGATTTTTTGATAGAAATAAATTATAAGGCAATGACCAATGTCTTTCTATATACCATGTTGTTCATTAGACAGAAATTTCCTTTGCCTTTTTGTGCTGATCTTTCCTTCCTCCTTTGACAAAATAGGAATTGAAATAAGCTCTTTAGGGTAGGAAGTTGAGAAATAAGGCCATGTATGTAGTGGCATATTGATTATTTTTTGTAAAAGTATTTTTATTTTAATAAATAACACATGGTCTTATAATTGTTATCAGAAAGTAAAAATAAAAATATTCCAGGTTTAGACTTTTTAACCCAATCACCTCATACATTTCTGAAATAAATTAGTAGACTTGACCACTGTAATTTCATTTGTCAGGATATCAAGCAAATATTCCACCAAGGTGCTCTAACTCTATCCTTATGTTAGAGACTCAGAATGATTCAAACTCTCCCAAATAGTCTGTCATGATCTTTGGAAACCAAAGGTGATTAGATTTGCAAGTGTGCCTTTCATAAATTGCTATATGAGGTCTACCTTATCAGCTGAACATTCCATATAAATGAAAATGAAACACTGGCAAGGCGCACAGGCCCTTATTTATTTTGCAGGTTTTATAAAGATTCAATTGAGATACCTATAGAAGGAATAAGGATAATAAATGGGAAAGCATAAGGATGTCAAAATAACATTATATGAGATAACTTTACTCGTTTCTCTTACTAACAGACAAGTTAGTTTGTTCAAAGTCCAGGAGTTAAAGTCCTTCATCCTGTTCCAGATAGAACTTGCCTCTTAGTCCTTCCATACCTCAGGCAATATACAGTATCACAGTGATTCTAGTACAGAAGTTTTCCGACTTACAGTTTTCTTCCAAATGGTAGAAGCAAACTTAGGCACAATTCTGTGCTAAAATTGTGAACCACCTCTTCATCTTAGGTTTTTAATAAAAAGTTTTCTCAGTCAAACTCATCTTGGTGGCTATTTCTATCGAGGAAACCTCTCGCTCCAACCCTCTGGATAATCATTTTGGACCATGTGTCTTCATAAGTCATTGCCTCTCCACACCAGCACACCTGGAGGAATGAAACACTGCCTGCCTTCTTGTTTACACCTCTAGACACAAATGCGAACAGTTTATATTTTCAAGCAATATTGATATGGGGCTTAACGTATTAAACAGTAATTAAATGTCTTTTCATTACAGACTGAATATGGAGGAATATGTTTTTCTGTCCTTTTATCCATCTTCCAAAACATAAACAAGCAGTCTTTCAAATTTTATCTGCTTCCATCAGCTGGTTCCTCAAAATAAGAATAGAATGTGGTGAGTGACTATGTATCTCTTAGCGTGGCCAAATTCCTAGAGTAAATGAAAGAGAATTAACAAGATTAGAGGAATGTTAAAGTTTACATGTTCTATTCTAAATGGAATAAACCAAGACACAAAACATTGGTTCAAATAATTGTTAGAACAATACATTGTTTTCATATGTGTGTGTATATGTGTATGCATGTATGGGTGTATGTATGTATGTATGTACAATTTGAATGTTGGATTAAGAGTCTGATTGTTTTAGTTTCCTAGGCTGCTCAAAGCAGATACCATAAAATGGATTGGACTAAACCGTGGGGATTTATTAGCTTAAAGTTTGAGGCAAGGAAAATGTCCAAATCAAGGCATCATCAAGGCCATGCTTTCTCCCTGAAGATCAGCTACTGGTGATCCTTGGCTCCTCTGCCACATGGCAAGGCACATGGTGGCAGTTGCTGATCTCTCCTTTCTCTTCTGAGTTTCATTGATTTCAGCTTATTGCTTCAGTGGCTTTTTCTAGATATTTTTCATCCTATTTATAAAAGACTCGGTAAAAGGATTAAGACACATCCTGAAAGATGAGGGTCATGCTTTAACTGATGCAGCCTCATCAAAAGATCTTACCTACAAATGGGTTTATACCCAGGGAATGGATTAGATTTTAGAACATGTTTTTACGGGGTACACACAGCTTCAAACCACCACAATGATTCTGCTAATAAGGCGATTTTTATGGAACAAAACTGAAAAGTTTTGATCAAGAAACTTCAGACTGGTTTCTTCTTGCAAAGAGCCCAGCTTTGGGAAACTCAAGTTCTTATAAGCCTCCAAGTCTTCCTAATATGGAAACCAAGGGGCATGAGTTCACAGGAAATGAGAAATTTCACTTTGAAGGTTATAACATAACTTCTTTTCAAAACTGTATTAATTTTAATAGATAATACATTTACCTAGATTAGATTATAAAATGTTTAAAAGACTTTTACTTGGAAATCAAATTCTCCTCTTTCTTATATTCTCAATAACCCTG
The DNA here is from genome assembly GCA_029593785.1 of Cabassous unicinctus. Lineage (NCBI taxonomy): Eukaryota > Metazoa > Chordata > Mammalia > Cingulata > Chlamyphoridae > Cabassous > Cabassous unicinctus. The sequence continues at coordinate 63,285 of JAQZBX010000320.1, forward strand.
AACATCTTCACATGGGTAAATTCTGTTGCATATTTCTTGGGTATACTTCCTAAGATAACTTTATTTATATATACATACAAATGTATATATTCACAAGAATTTCATTTTGTAAGTGAAAAATGACTTAAACTCAAATAACATTTAAACTTCGTAAGTGTTTAGATTTTGGGCACAAATATTTAATAGCTTTGACTTATTCTATAATCATAAAGAAAGTCTTTTCTAAGCAAAAGTTTGAAAGTATGTTGCTTTCCTATCTACCTGGGCATGTATTTTTGAATTTTAAATATGTGATTTTCATGGAAAGGAGACATTTGATGCTATACAAGTAATAGAAAATAATAAAAACACATCTATTTATCATGCTTGATATGGGGAGGGTAGGTAATTGTTTTGTAAAGACCCACAGGATACAAGATGCAAAGCAAACCACAAGGCTATGCACTGCCAACAACACACAGGTGTACACCACATGAGGATATGAAACATCCAGCCTTAATGAATGTGTTGACAGTTCTGAGTCCACACTGTTCCTCCCAAAGTATACTGGTGTGTTTGTTAAGTATTTTACTTTACTTCTTTGTATAGCTTTAAACAGTCTCAAACCCACCCCTAAACATGGTGGCTAAGTTCTAAGAATGAAGAGGAACCTTCATGGAAATAGTTGTTGTCGGTGAGTCTCCTACTTGACTCATTTTGTTGTCAGGGAATCAATTCCCTATTTAGAATCATGTCTCTCTGGGAGATGACTTTGAGTCCATATTGCAAATAGACCAGGCATGGTCTATATGATCTATGCACAAGACACATCATTAATCCTTGCAACAATTCTATAAAGCAATGTTTTCACATCTTACCTTACCGTAAGAACAATGGGGTGTGCTTATTAAAATGCCAATTCCCTAGACTGCATTCAGTTCTACAGAATTAGAATCTCTGGGATAAGGAGTTAGTGAATAAGAGCTTTCAAAGAAACTTCATGGAATTTTTATTATTAGATAAATTGGGAAAATTGCTATAAGATAGGAATTATATTCCTTTTATCAAGGAGGAAATTGGGACTCAGTTAAGTAATTGTCTTGGGTCAACAAATTAACTTTCAAGGCAAAATTCAATTTCCAGTACAACTCCAAAATTCTTCCTAACATGTTACTTTTCTGAGGATCATGAGGTCAGGTAAAGTTTTAAAACTACAGTGAATAATTTATATCATAAACATTTCAATGAATTCAATCCTGGATTTGGAACAGCCCTTGAAATAGTGCAGTTTCTTCCTCTGTTATGTTTAGAACAATTGCACTCGACCAATCACAGAATTATAAAAGGCTTTATAATTATATGTGGAGTGTAAAGGGCTCTAGCCACTGCTTCAAAACCACTTCCTGAGCTGCTGCTTCTTGAGCAAGGGAGAGAAGTCGTTTGCCATGTATATTCCAGATGAGGGGGAAATGGGTCAAAACAAACTAAATAATCAAAAGCCAGGTGAACCACATAGTTTAGATTTCTCTAGGTGCTGAGACCATATGGAAAGGGTTAGCTCTCTCCATTCACAAAACCATCAATAACAATAATGTACATGTTACAGTTGAGGATGTGGTCTATGTGCAAAGAAGGAAATTCCTTAGAATCTCCTTTCTGCTTAATGATTACATAGAACAGTGAGGGGCAACCCAAGATAGAGAAGATCTTGCCTTTACTTCTTAGAATTCTTGTATCTTAGGATTTAAGTGACGATTTCTGGATACATTGGGGTATTAATAGGCCACTGGAAAAAAATCCGTCATACCTAATTTATAAACCAAATGGTGTTAGTTGAAAGTCTCTAGGCTCTGAATTTTTATATCAAAAGCTAAATGTCTAAACACCTTAGTCTATAAACTGAAAGTGTGTAGAATGTACTCAAATTGAGGGCACAGCATGGTTTTAAGAGAATCAGTTTCCAGATTCTTCACTTCCATGTGTGCTTTTTCCTAAAATTACCTGAGAATGTGCCAGAGATTACAATGTCTTCTGTCATTTTATGAAAAAGAAAAAAAAAGGCAAAACCCTCATGCATTCCACATCGTAATATTCTGCATTAGTCAGAGGTAAAAAACCTTTTGGATGAGAAAGTAAAATTTAGAATATGGGCTTTAACAAAGACATTTTTCCCTTCTCTTATCCTTAATTCTTCAGAAGTAAAGCTCAGTCTCAGTTAGAAAGATGTGAATACAGAACATCAAACGACTGGAGATTGACTTGTATATTTTCAACTGTACTGAATGTTTCCCAGACTGCTTTATTTTTTCAAGGAAAAAAACCTATGGATAAATATATTAGGATTTGTTTCAAGATCTGTGTGCACTGATCAATATGGTGATCAAAAGTTATTTTATTGAATTGTGTCAAATTATGGTAAACTTCAGCTTATAAAACATTTAGCATTCTGTATTGTATTAATAAAACCAACTTAAACTTATGCTGGAAATTTTAGATGTCAAATATGTGAAAGGATATGTGTTTTTCAAAATTATTTTAAGGGTTACACAAGCAAAATATTTGTAGATAGAACTGGTTTATATTTGAACCTCAATAAATAAATATTGAATAAATACCTATTGAGTGTTGAATGGATAGTCAAACAGCTGCCTTATGAAACCTATGGCTACACATCCAAAACACAAAATATCTGAACTTTTCCCCTCAAATTTAATGTAGCTCTATCCTCCTGACCTTATGTTCACGAATCCTTAAGATGTACTTTGTACATACCAAGACCCTAGAGGTAATTGTGGACAAAGGAAAAGATCAGATTGCACAGCCTTTGTCATATAGTACATTAACGGTGCATTAGCCAGATAGTTAAATGTCCCTGCACCTTCTGCAGTTGTAATTTTAGCATCTGATTTTGAAATGACAGCCTTAAAGAGTAGCATATCTTGTGTGTCCATGGACATATAGTTCTATCATGTGGAATGCCATGTCAAAGGAAATTACTCTTTTCTCTAAGAGCATTGGAGAAGCTGATTGGATCTGGTTCCCCAAATATAATTGCCAACCTTCTACCGTACTCAGACAACCCACTTATGATCCAGTCCCCAGCCCTTTGCTGCTACCTCCCTCTATCCTCTCGCCTCAAATGTTTTTCATTCCCACAGCTGGGTCATCCCCTGAAGGTTTTCTTCTGCCTGCCCAGCTGATGACGTTTATCTGGCTCCAGAAAACTTCCGCAATTTTTTACAAACAGTGCTGCTTGTGGGAACAAGGGATGGTCCCGATTAAACCAACAACAACAATACTAGGATGGTCTTGCAAGAATCCGGATGGGTGGCCATCCCACATAAATACTTTGTTTCTCTTTTTTCTTTTCTCCCATTATTAAACAGGAACAACCTTTCTGAAAACTTGGTGAACTCAGGTTTTAGCCATGGCCAAGGGTCTATTCAGTGGTCAGTACTAAAGGGATACCTGAAACACTTTTTCTCATTTCGTTTTTCTTAGGGAGCTTATTGCTTCATTGTTACATTTGTATGTTCTAGGTGATGGTAAGTTATGAACTAATAGGTCTTTTCTCCCTGCAATTTTGAGAATATTTGAATAAAAAAAAAACAGCCAAAATAAGTTGTGTAACTGCATTTAATTTTACTGTGCTCCTAGAATATTATTTCATCATCATTGTTTGCAAGAAGAGCTTCTCTTATAACTCTAATTTGCTTTGAGTTTAAGTGGAGATAAAACTATTGTCGAGAAATGGAATGAGGAATTGTTTACAGACTTCTCAGTGTTTTCTGCCAGTGTTCTGTTTTTCCAACAGCTGCAGCGGGACATGCTGTTGGTATTTGGAGGCTTCTAGAAAAGAGATGTGGCCAAGTTTATTTTTCTAATAGCTAAATTCAGCATCTAGGTCATCATTCAAACACCTTATCTAAGAGTGTGTTACACCCTTATTCTTAAATGCTCTTAACCATGACAGAAAGGCAGAGCAGGGCTGAGGATCCCCAAGTCCTTATGTTTAAACAAACCTCACTTTGAGGAAGTTACTTAACCTCACTTCAGTTCATTACTAAAATTTTAAATAATGATTCCAAATTATCACAGAAGGAATGAACTTGAAAAATAAATCTTTTATGCCAAAAAGAAACACTCATTTCTGATCAACTTTAATTTTAAGTTGTGTCCAAAGTGTTCACTCTTTATTTAGTTCATGTTGTGGTTGTAGTGATAACTAGCACTCCTATTTGTGGAAACCCTATTTTTAGGCCCGAAAAGAGGCTGGACAAACTTTGTTTTCTGGCCGGATCACAGACAGCTTTCGTACATTTTTAATTTATGGCTGATCATCTGCTATTATTACACAGCCTTAATCCATCTCCTAATTGTGACCGAGGCTGAGTAATGAAAGACCGTACATCAAGTTGAGCATCCGG
>JAQZBX010000320.1:67790-119138 GCA_029593785.1 Cabassous unicinctus
AAAAAAAAAAAAAAAAAAAAATCCACCATTAATAATTTTCTTAGCATTTAAAAAAATTGGCCATCTTAGTCACCTGCAGAATAAGTACCAGGGAAACATTTCATTGATTTGTTACATGAAAACTTAGACCATTTTCTGTTTGTCAGAAAACCATTATCAAATGGAACTAGGTGACAGACTTTGGAGCCCAAAGTAAATGGAAAATAAAGATTTTCTATGTGGAAGTTTCTGAATGGCACTTGGATTAGTGCCTGCAATTCCCTCCAACCTTTCATTCATTGTCATACTCATCACTTCATCAAAATCCTTTTCATAACTGCTCTTAACCACGTTCCCCTCTTGTTCTCTCTCTCTTTTGCCTACTATGATACTATTCCTAGACACGTTAAAGGGGTTAGTGTAAGAAACGACCCAATGGCAAACTGCAGAGACCGCACACTTGAGTTGAAAAATGTCTGTTTCAAAACATTTTAGGGAAAAGTAGCGTATTAAGCTGAAAATATGGGAACTACAATTAATGGGTCAGATCTTTATTTCCTCATGCTGTATGTTTTCTTGCTAATTGTCATGCCAAGACAAGATTTGTGGTTAAGTAAAACTGTGCTGGGAAAAATTGATCTCAGTATATAAAGCATGCCTAAAATATCACTTGCTTTACCTAAATCCTGCTTTAAATCAATTTATCTACTCTCTTCCTGAATTCATACAAATATAAAGGCTATTTATTGAAGTCAGGAGTTCCATAAGCTTATCAGAAGCTGTGTAATATAACCTTGGATTTCAATTCTCATAAATATATTTTTTAAAATTTCAAAAAATTTCTAATATAGTATCCTGGGATTCTATTACAAGTCTTAGTTCACTTTATCTAAAACCTTCGATTAAAAAAAAAAAAGTTCCCTGTATTATTTCTTTGCCTGCATCGTTTCTACTTCAAGCTCATTAAAAGATATATTGGAGCATAATAAAACTACATGTCCTCTAATATATGTTCTGACTTAGACAAAATAAGTGAGCTTCCCTCTTTAAAAACTGAATTTTTATGAGAAATTTACTGTGAACCCATTCATATAACAGGACTCCTGTGCATTTCATTTTTTGAAAATATCATCTGTATCAAATATTTTCTATTTTCATCAAATGAAAATGGGAAGATGATGGACCTTCCCCATTTTTCTGCATGAATGAACTACTTTTAGCAAACAACTTGCTCTCTACCACATAGACTATTTTTAGGGGTGGAACCAAGTATTATTCCATATTCAGAATCCCTTGAAGATCTGTTGCTTGAGTTGTAAATTGCACATGTTGTTTAGATGGTGTGTGTTTATTTCCGTTTAAAGGACATGTCCTATTTTTGAGGAAGGAAAGAAACTTTTAAGACATCAACTGTTCCTTAGGAAACAATTTGGTGAAATAAATATAAATAAATCAGAAACATGTGAATTTTATTTCAATTAAAATTAATTGATTTAAATATGAAGGGGATAAAGTGCCTGGGGGAAAAGAGTGTGGTAAGGCAGAAAGTGGCATTTGCTTTGTTTTCATTAGTTTGTAATTCTTGAAAAACAACCTACTACTCTGAATTAAATCTCATTCAGATTCTCTTAAGACTAAAGATGAACTTAAAGAATGGACAATGTATACAAACTCATCATATAGCTTTATCTGGCTCCATCAAACATGCCACTGTGCATTCTTTCAAAAGCAAGTTTTCAGTTTGAAGTTAGTGCTTTTTAAATGTCATTCTTTTAAAGCTAACCAGTAAATTGAAACGATAAGTGTATTTTTCCCATAGAACACACATATAATATTTTCAAACTCACACATCAACTTCATATTTAATTCTTCCTTTTAACTGAAAATGACCAGATCCAACTGGAAAACAAGTAAGGGTGAGTGTGTATACATATATGCAATAGAAGGGCAGAGAGAGAAAAGGAGATGGAAAAAACATAGAAAGAGAATGAAAGAATGAGAGAAAAAAGGGGAAAAGAATAACCAACGCATGCAGATTTTGACCACCAATCCTAATTTCATAAGTAAAGCACTCAAATCACACTAATATTTGAGAGTCACAAAAGTTTTATCTCATAGTTTTGTATTCGTGTCATTTATGCTTGCTTAAAAATGACAAAATTTTTTAAAAAATAGCCATGCATCACTCAGAAAAACAGAAAAAGAATCAACTAAAAAAGAGGCTTGAAAATAAGTCTTCCTCTCAAAGTGCCTTGAAATATGAGTAAGTTTGATGTATAGTGCAACCTTCTAGTTTCTCAACACTCTGTCTCTGAAAATGGACATTTTAAAGATCCCCCAAAACTTCCAAGAGGCAAGGAGTACCTAATTTGAGCACATACTTTTATTTTTTGGAAATAATATGTAACAATGCTTGAAGTAGCCTTCTGGTCACCTAACTTGGTAGAGAAATGAATTGAATAGCAGTCCTTTCTGTATAAATTGCAGGTGCAGTAAACTGTTGGGCTATTTTTGCTTCCTGAGAACATGATGCTATAATTGGAGTTCAGCATCTCTCTGACCACTCAGAACTCTGCTGTGGCTCATCTGTGTGTTTGGAATGAAGATGCTGCTCCTTGGCGCTTTGTGCCAAATAATTCACTGCCTCAAACTGGTTCTTCTTGCTCCACACAGGCAGGGATTCTGAGGAGTCACTCTTAAAATATTTGTTTCATATTTGGGAAGGATCATAGCTCTTTCCAGGGTTATTTTATTTAACTATTCCCTCATCCTCATTTGGCAGAGGAAAAGCAAAATAACAAAATCTAAATCCTAATTCCAAAGTTGTGTCAATGGAAATTATAAATAGTGTCAACTTTTTCTTTATCTTTGTCACCGTCAACACTCGATATTTGCCCCTGTACAGGATCTATGTTCAGAACATTATTAGAATGGTATATTTCCATTTCCGCTATAATTTTTTCGTGTTATAGGATCTAACGTACTTTGCTTTTCCTGCTGTTGTTTTACTTCATGACAGGCCTACCCTTGTAGCAGTGACAAGGAATGTGAAGTTGGGAGATATTGCCACAGTCCACAACAAGGATCATCAGCCTGCATGGTGTGTCGAAGGAAAAAGAAGCGCTGTCATAGAGATGGCATGTGTTGCCCTGGTACCCGCTGCAATAACGGTGAGCAATCTCCCCACCTATTGATGGGCTCTTTCTTTGCATGTAGGAAGCCTGCATTGCAAGTGAGACTCACTTCTCCTTAGTCAGATTCCTTCAGGACTGGCAAGAGTTGGATTATGGGTTAAGTATGTGGAAGTGACCTGGGTTACCTCCCAACACATAGTTTTCCTGGACTGTAATCTCCTTCTGAATGTCACGAGCTATGCTGATCTAGGGTGTTGCCATGTGGAAGCCTTGCATAAAAATAGCTACATGTTTTATTTCACTGAGTACATAAGTGAATACATGCAAAAGAACCAAAGAAAGGAATCTGTTGAAATTTAGAAATACAATTGTGAGTGCCTCTTCCAGTTTCATACCTTGGTTCTTAAACTCAAGGCCTCTTCTTTAGAAAGCCCCACTCATGGTGAAAGTGCGATTGGTTCCTCCAAAAAGAGACACAGAATTCCATCCCCCTCAACCTTTACATAAGCATAGCACCAACGAGTCTCAATGGATTTACAGGGAGGGAATTCAGCATTAATGAGGGAATGGAGCAATCACAGACAACACAGGATAAAAACATTAATCATAATGGAAAGTAATCAGACATATATATTCAGTCACATGAAACATAATTAAACTCATTATTCCCATGCCTAATCCTGACATATAAGCATAGTCCTACTGTGAGTACTTTTGGACTGGAGGTAAATGGAAAAAGACTTCACATCATCAGAGATGTTTACAGTGTAGACTAACATTGTAATGTCAATTGAGCAAAGAAAACTGGATCCTGAGGGTGGATCTCTGGCCAGATCATTTAAAGACATGACCAGCTAATATTTAGTTTGTTAGTATGTCACTATTGTAAGCATTTTGCATGTATTCACAACAACCCAGTGGAACTGATTCTGTTTTAATTCTTATATTTGCCCAAGCTCACATGGTCTTGGGAGAGCCAGGATTCAAATCAAAGAAGCCTGGCTTCAGATCCAAACTATTTATATTCATTCTCAGTAAATAATGGCTGGATGGGTAGATAGATCGAGAAATGACTTCATGCTTCACATCAGAAGAAGACTTGGATAAGTACCACACTGCAGAATTTAATTAGCCTAATCTCTTGCATGAATCCCCAGGCATCTGCATCCCTGTCACTGAGAGCATCTTGACTCCTCACATCCCAGCTTTGGATGGCACTCGGCACAGAGATAAAAACCATGGTCATTACTCAAACCACGACTTGGGATGGCAGAATCTAGGAAGACCACACTCCAAGATGTCACACATAAAAGGTAAAACTATCTGTAGTTCTAAGTTTATTTTTTCTTGTTTTATAATGAAGCAAAAGAAAAATCTAGGGAATTAATCCTCTTGGTTTTAAGTAAAAAAGTTACAATGAAGGTACTTCAATTGTAAGATTTTAACCAAAATGATAAATTCCTACTTTTGAGGATGATAGAGGCTTCTGAGAGATCTTAATATGATAGAAAATAAATCTCAGGAGAATTGCAATACCCTGATCTGCTGTGTAATTTTCTAAACAGACAAAATTTATACATGGAATTTAGAAGAAATCTACTTTACAAACATTTCGGTCATGTATACAAGGAAAAAACATTCTAAAAAATTAATGGAAAGGTGTTTGCTGGTATATGGTTGTATTACTAATCTTTTGAGACTTTTTCTCACCTTTGCACATTCAGAAACTTTATTTCATTAAATAGGCATAATCTATTATTCATAAATCAACCTACCAAAAATAACTGACTTCTAGTAGGATTATGTATGGCCATACAATCCCCTTTGGTGTCAAAATATTTGGGAAATCTAATCATTATTGGTAAAATTTTAAAGCACAAAATTATGTAGTCTAAGGAGTTCACCATTTTTAAAAGAGGGTTTTCTCAAATGTATTCTGTGAAATACTACTCATTCAAGATATTCTGCAAATACAAGTATTCTTTGGTCATAAGAGTTTTATAATAATGCATCACCCCGTTTTTGAAATTTTGCAATGAATATTGGTATATAGAAGGCTCTGAGGATTACAGCAATGAGGAAAATTGGTTAACTTTTTTTTTTTTTTTTTTACCGGGAGGTCCTGGAGATCAAACCCAGGTCCCTCCATATGAAAGACGGACTCCCAACCGTTTGAGCCACATCTGTCCCCCAATTAACTTTTTTTTAGTGCTGTATTTTTCCAGCTTGTTTGTCCACAAAACCATTTCCCCACATGTTCATATCTGACAGAACTAAGGCTCCATAGTATATCTGACCTATTTTTCTGGTCTGAAAGCTAGTGGTCACATAGATAGTGCTAACGAGATTAACAATAATTTCTCTTCGGTTACCCTTTGTTTCCATTCTCTGAAAGTCTAAGTCCTTTTCCCATGACTCCTATTTCTTTTCCACCAAATTCACATACATTTGTTATTACATCAGTGTCCTTCTTTATTCCAACAGATATCTATGTCACAGTACAGTTCCAAATTTACTAATTATTTTTATTTAATTTTACTTATAATTTTCTGATGATAAGATAGAATCTTACACTGATGACTAGTGAGTTGTGTCCAAATGACACAACTGGTTACATCCAGGATGACAGAATTTTAGACCAGGCATTGACAAACTATGCCCCATAAACCCAGTCTGTCCTGCCACCTGTTTATGTAAACAACGTTTTACTGGAACACAGACATGCCCATTCATTTATGCATTCCATCTGGCTGCTTTTGCAATATAATGGCAGAATCAAGGTGTTGAAAGCCTAAAATATTTGCTATCATTTTACAAAAAAAGTTTGCTGACCCCTCCTTTAGACAGATTACAATCCAATCATGACAGGTGGGTGTTAGTTGTTGGCTTACTCTATTGTTCTAAATAAAATACCCAGATTTGTGACTGCATTTTTTTTAAATAATATCTCTCTGGGCCTGTTAACCCCTCCAGCCCCCACTCCCCACCCCCATGAATTATTTGCCCTTTTCTTCTGTGCTCTAGAGGCAGTATTTCCCAGGTTCCCTTCTGTCTGGGTTTGGCCACGGTGGGACACTGAAAGATAGAAGGAACAAGCCAGTGTATTCTCCCACTTTACCTGCTCAGGTAGTTTTTCTGGCACAGCTGTTTCCTTAGTGGCTTCAGCTCCTGCCAGATAGGCCTGTTATGATTATGGTCTTGGCTCATGATTGCAGCTTCAGGGTTTGACCTTCAGTCTCAGTGTGATAATGATTTCCTATCATGCTAATCTCCTGGTTGCCTTGCCATCCTTTGTACTTCTTAGCTCTATCACTAATTGTGTGACTGAATCTCTGCATTAAATATCATGTTTTAAATAATGAGAGTTTCCATTTTCCTGGCTGGACCAATACATGGTCTCAGGATTCCCTGAGAATTTTACCCTTCTCCTTCAATCAGAGCTTTTTTCAGGCCTTCCCAGAAGATATCTACTCAACTAATTTGAAAATAATACTTTTTATTTTTTCACTCATCTAGTGGAAAAAAAATGATCAGATAAATATCTAAAAAGCAGACCATGACAAAGTAAAGAGAAGATAAATATTCATTAGACTTGATAGTCAGACCCCAAATAATAGAAATAAACAATGGATTTAAGAGGTGAGATGATGATATAATTGGTATGAATCTAAGACTTTCCATTTTAAATGGTAAATCATGAAGGGTAGTATAAGTGAAAATATTTTATGTGTTTCCAATTGCAAAGGAGAATTTTTTCTAGAGTGTTATGGTAATATCTTTTGGTCATCATCTCTGTAGGGCATGAAGGAGACCCCTGCCTGAGATCGTCAGACTGCATTGAAGGGTTTTGCTGTGCTCGTCATTTCTGGACCAAAATCTGCAAACCAGTGCTCCATCAGGGAGAAGTCTGTACCAAACAGCGCAAGAAGGGCTCTCATGGGCTGGAAATCTTCCAGCGGTGTGACTGTGCAAAGGGCCTGTCTTGCAAAGTATGGAAAGATGCCACCTACTCCTCCAAAGCCAGACTCCATGTGTGTCAGAAAATCTGATCACTGATGGAGGAAAAGCAACACTAGCAGACTGTGAATTTGTGTATTTAATGCATTATAGCATGGTGGAAAATGAGGGTTGGAACTCAGAAAAAGGGCTAAAATGAGGTGTATGATATGGTACAGATCACAGAAAGAGACAGAAAAAGAGAACTGAGTGATTTAGAATGGGTGATAAATGCAGTGCAACCAGTGTATTTCTATTTTGCAAATTGCTTATGTAAATAATGTATACATTTGTGAAAATGCCATTATGAAAAAAGCACATGGTGGAAATAACTGACGGATAACTTTGGAAGTTTAGATGGTGCTGGACTCTGGAAGTTTAGATGGTGCTGGAGGATAGGTTTCCTTCAGGTTGGTGATTTCCTATAAAAATAACCAAAAAGCCATATTTCTATTCAAAGTTGTAGTTTAACAAAATATTCTTCTCCCAGTATACCTTGACATACAATAGGCTCTACAACATGAAAAGAGTTGGTGAACAGGGAATGAAAGCATGGATCACGGTTAATTTGCAACATAGAATCACTTATTAATTTGGAACACTATTTCTACTACTCAATTAAAAGCTTTGGTAGGCGGGAAAAAAAAGCTGTCAAAACTCTCCAAATAATTTCCAAATAATGGCAGTTCTTTTATCAAGGGCTTTGGGGGAAAAAAGCATTTTTCCCTCAATCTCCTTATTTACATTTTTCAAAAATTTAATTTCACTTATAATTAATAAGAACTGGTGTAGACAAAAACAACAACAACAACAACAAAAACAACCCAGCTCATTCAGACTTAAAAGGAAATCATTAATCTCTTGATTGTATGTACTACCCTGAGTATTTTTTATTTACCAAATTATAGCCAATAATTGTGAATAACATAGCATAATAGCATAGCACAGAGCAAATTTTCAGATTGCTAAAAATTTCAAGATCCCCCAAATGTGTAGGAAAAAAGGCTAATGGAAAGATCATTAATTTGTAAAGCTTTGGCATTCCCTATGTTTTCATAGAATTAGACTGACAAATACATTTATTATTTACATACTTTGCAGCATAAAAGCTCAAGTCTGACTTGAGCTTTATCTGTCCTTCATTCAGTGACAGCAAGTAAATGGGGAAACGTTCGTATCCACGTTTGGACAACATGTCCATCTTATGTCTGAAGCACATGCTGGCTTTTTGACTACTTTGAACCCAGAGGCTACACACCCTAAATGGAAATTCTCCATGGAGTTCACTATCACAACATTTACTAAGCAGATGAGTTTAGTGTGGGATTGGTTACTCTTATTATCCTCAAAAGTTTTATTTTAGATTTTTGAGGTCCTAAAATAATTCTAATGTGAGGAGGTCTCATTCTCATGAGATGGACTTCCAAGGATGACAGTGAAATGAGGTTCCATTGCCCACCATAAGCTTCTGACTGCATCATTCTCCTTCTGCAACAGCTGTTTTATCGCCAAAGATATACTTTATGCCTTCTGCATTCACTACAGTTAAAAAATATAAATGAAATAACTTGCAAAATCTACATATTGCTGACCTATAGAAGCCATAGTTTCTAAATTCCTTGAAACCACTTTACTACCTTTTTACTCAGTTCTAAATATTATGTTTAGAGCATTTAAAAAAAAAGTTTATCTAATAACTGTTACTTTTGACTTTCTCTTTTATAAATAAGTCACACCTTAATTTTCTTTTACTTAAACCCCACCTTCTGTCCCAAATTCACTTCTCCCAGTAGAAATTGAACCTGTTCCTGAATTTCAGCTTCCTACACCCATGTACTAGGATGATAAAGATTTACACTTTTCCCACATGTTGGCTAAAAAAATAAATTATAAGCTAAACTACCCAAGAGCCAAAGTCTCTACAAACTGGTTTCTATGAGTTTGGAGACACAAAAATGGAGCATTTCAGTCAAGCATTTCCTATATAACAATTACATTTACAATCTGGTTTCTGAGTTATTCCCCTTATGTTCACCCATCAAAAATTATTATTTGAAATAATTTATTTACAGGAAATGTTAATGAGATGTATTTTCTTATAGAGATATTTCTTACAGAAAGCTTTGTAGCAGAATATATTTGCAGCTATTGACTTTGTAATTTAGGGGAAATGTATAATAAGATAAAATATATTAAAATTTCTCTTCCAAAAATTGACTACAAATTCCACTGTGTTTTGTTTATGGGAAGGACATTCATAGAACCATAGGTACCTGGAGTTCAGTTTGACTTGCTCAATTTGACCACATCACCAAGTGTATTGTTGCTTAAGATAGCTTATTTAATGTCAGGACAGCTAAAATTGTGGGAAAGTGATTTTTTTTTCATTAACCAAACTATTACAGCTTGTGTTTCTTCCCATTTACCCTTAATTTGCCTTCTGGATCATCTCAGAACAAGGGCTCTACACAAACTTGTTTAGTAGCAAATGGAGACCAGCTTAGTTACCTGGCCTGAAGGAACTCAAACCCACCTCCTGGGAAGGGAACTTTCCTCTGTTCTCTGAATCCAGATATGCCAGGAATGTTTGACAAACAGTACTTTAAATTATGACACAGGGATGGCTGTAAGAGCCCATGTTGGATTAGAGATGGTAATGGGCTGGAAATGTGGAAAATAAACATTCTGTGATATAGTGGAATGGATTAAGGACAGCTATGGCAGCTTAATGAAGCTGAAACAGTCCCAAAGCTAGAGGTCAGAGTTGACAATACTTCAAGCACTGTTGAAAACAATTCTCACATCATTTTAAATAGTCACCGGAGTATATTTTAAAATAGTTATCCATTTCCTCAAATTGAGAACACTCATATTTCCTAGTAAAAGTGTATTTTCAGACCATAACAATCATATGGGGGTAATTTTTCTCAGAGCTCAGTGAGATGCTCTGAGATGTGACAAATCATCCTGACTTCCCTTTTTAGTCAAGACACAAAAATCTTATTACAGGGTTAGGGTTTGAGAAGGGAACCAAACAAGGACACTCTTCCTCACCTGAATTCAGACCATTTCAGAAATAAGTTAAATAAAGATATTTCAGATTAGCCTTATTGCTGATGAAATCAGTATTGGAGAATATGACCTGTAACCCTGGGTGAGTGACATCCTAACTCCAAACACCAGAAAAAGATTCCATACCTATTCACAAACAGAACCAGACAACCTCAGCTCTTGCCTTGTGGGAACTGACCCTATAAAATTTACAACAGTCAGGAGCAGGAAAGAATGACTTCCTTTAGGCAGTTTTCTCCAAGGAAAAAGAGGTGGGGAAGAGATTGAGCTATTCATTTCTCATTCCAGAAACTCATTCAAAATTCTCTTAAACTGGATAATTCATAACAATGAGAGAGATAAGGGGATGGAGTGAAGCCAAAATTATCATGCTACTTCACACTAAATTAGCCTTAAGGATTGGGAAGAATAACCCCGATATAGTTCTCCAGATATTTATATTCTTAATCCACTATACATAACATTTTGTCTAACATGAAGATATGGGTTTCAATCAAAAATTGATCAGCTGTATATAGAGCAGTCCGTCATGAGTACAGTCCCCCAATGCCAATCATTTCTTCTTGTGGATCCTTTCAGGACCAATGATGAGCAATTCAGATTTTGTCCCCATAAGATTATAAAACTGGATGAGAATAACACATTAATTAAATCAGCTTTAAAAACCACAGTACAATCGGGGCTGGAAAATCACTCCTTATTCTTAGTATCATCCCACATTATGCCTGATCACATAATTCAACACAGTCTACTAGAAGTTCTACAGTGAAATTAAATGGCACGTTGGTATCCGATAATAAATATTTAAATGCATTTCAAAAATAAAATTCCAACAATATAGAGCTGCCCCACATTTGGACATAAATCTTCTTACATTAAAAAACCTTCTTACATTAAAAAATCCCCAGGGAGAAACTAACATACGACAGTTAAATCCCCCTTGCATTTTAAAACAAAATAAGTTGAAGACTAAAGGAATCTAAAGGTTGCAATTGTTATCTTTCTAGGACTTAGTGTTGCCAAAACCCATAGTAGAGATGCATGGAATTTAAGTGAAAGAAAATAGGATGGAGAACATCTCTGTGTGTTTACTTTGTTTAAAATGTCAACCAAATCCAAACCTGTTGTCTAGACCCCATGAGTTTCTCTGTTAGGAAAATGTACCACCAAGAATTTAGATATGACACTGTATTTCACCATATGGTAAGGTGGGAGGAGAATCCACCTGTGTAGTCTGTCTCCTTTCAGAGAGTGAGTGGTATTTGAGGCATTGTTGTCTTCATGTAATACTTGTCAAGTTTAGAAATCACCATGGTGTTAGCCTCATCTGGCATGTCTTTCTTATGAACCTAACATATTCAAAGCATCACCAGTACTTAATTGAGAAAAGGCTCTGTTTGGCCATGTGGCTTCCAAAATATCTTGCAAGCTGACCTTTTTGGGGCTGTGCCACTGTGGCTGCTTCCACTGCTTCATGCTGTGAAATTATTCTCTTTTATCTCTGCATTTGTTGTAAGCATAGGCATGCATCAACAGATCCCTGAACTAAAATTTGTTGTTGCTACTTCTGAAGTCTGCACTTCTGGGAGCCTAGAAGACACTCCCAACTTACATTCCTTTACTCAACACATATTCATTGTACACCTACTATGTTCTAGGCATCTTTATAGTACAGTGTGAAGAAGCAGAGAAACAAACTGATGAAGTCTGCCCTCACATCATTTTTATACTCCAGTTATTTTTTAGGGGGAAGTTTAGGAGACAGAAATTAAATAGCAAAAACATATACAATATAGGAAGCAGGGATGAATATTGTGAAGGAAATTAAAGCAGGGTACTAATAGAGAGTGAAGTGTAGTGGTATTTTAGATTCTGTGGTCAAGGAACATCTTTTTGGGGAGGCAAATATACAGAGAAACTAGAGCAAAGTGAAGAATTGGCAGGAAAAATCTGGGGAAACAATGTGACAGGAGCAGAACAGGGTCAATCACTTGACTCTGGGAGGAGTTTGGAGGTGACTGGGATGGGGTAGATGAGGAGGGGGTTGGGACCAGAGAGGGAACCGAGTCAGGCTATGTAGAACCTTCTTGATTACCATAAGGACTTTTATTTTGAGAGAAGGTGGAGCCAGAGGAAGCTTATGGTCAGAGGAATGGCATGATCTGATTCATGTTTTCAAAGGCTTACCCAGGCTGCTGTGTAGAGAATATACTGTGGGGCACTCAGGCAAGAATTGCTGGTGGCTTAGATTAGTGAGTAGGGTGGAGGTAAGAACTGGTTTAATTCAGGGTATGTGGAGGGCAGGGCACTGGATCTGATGTTGAATTGGATGAGGCATGTGAGAGACAGCCTCTCTAGCCAAGCATAAGGATCAGGATCACGGGAAGGGAAATTATTGATTAGAGAAGAAATAAAGTCTTTCCCAGAAAATGTCCTGGTATTTAACTCACACGCAAAAATTGCCCTCAATAGAATATTGAAAATTCTTTAGAAAGTTGCCCTTTGTTAGTTTCTTCCCAGCCACCTGAGATCTTAAGGAAAAATTCTCTGAGGAGGGCTTGAAGCTAGGAGTAGAGGCAGCTTGTTGGATGCACTAAGAGGAGAGGGTGCAGGCAAATGGAAAGATGAGGGCGTGAGAGGAAAATATAGAAAAGGGAACAAACAAGGGCCAGAACAGAGACTGAGCAAAGATCTGAACACAGAGTAAGAAAGAGATGCATCAAGTGAGATGCTGGAAATATTAAAAGTTGGTAATCAGAAGTTTAAATTAGATACAGATGTCAAATGGTATCAAGGAAATCTTAAGAGAAATAGAAGGTTGATTCACAGCAGTAAGTAGGTTAAGAGAATTATTTTAGCAAAGGGTGTAGCTCAGGCAACACTCCCATTGACATTGGGCCAATGAATTGCATTAAAGGGCAATTTGTCAAAGCAAGCTATAGTTCTCTTTGAGTCTTAAGTAATAGTACAGCATAGGGCCTGGGAATTCTAAAGAAATGACAATATGCAAGTAATTGTAGTACTTTCATGAGAAATACACTTTGCCATCATACCTCTCACACATACGTCATGAATACCACAATGTACAACTTTTTAAAATTTCCTCAGGGTCAACGTTTCTCATAGATGCCATGGACTTGTTTTATTTGCTCCACACCTTCCCACTTCACTGCACCTGCTCCACCAGTCATCATTCTGTGTTTAATAGCCAGTCAGCCTCTAGGGCCTAGTAACAGATGGAGAACATCAGATCAGCTAGTATATGTAAAAATTTCTAAGTCCTACTTAAGCTTTTCATGCAGACCTTGAAATGGAAATCGTTTTGTCTTTCCTTTCTTTCCCTACCATGCCTCTCAGGCTTGCCAGCTGGTGTCTTGTCTGTTCCAATAGCCATTTATTCTGCACCCAATAGTATGCCATATTTAAATTTGATTTAGATATAACAGTAAAACCAAGTAATTGTCTATGAGTGTCTCATGATAATGTTCAAGCTGTTTAGCATATATCCATGTTTTACACCTATCCAAGACCCAAATACAATGATTCTGCCTTTTACAATGCCTGAGAGGAATACACAGCAAAACCCCTTTAAACATGTTTCACGGGAACTTGACTTTTCTGTGGGGAGTCAAGTCCCCAACACAGTATGGACTTCAATTTGGGACAATGTCAGCTGTGGAGGAATGTGGGAATGCTGTGAAAAACTTTCTTTAAAATAAAAGAGGTGAAAACTTGGAAACAGGATCTATTTCTTTTAATGAGAAGGAAGCTGCTGAAAACACTATTTCAAAGTTACAGAAGAGAAGTGGTGTCTGTTACTTAACAGAGGAAAGCAATCACAGGAAAAGACTCCTCAGTGTCAGGAGTGGGAGAGACGGAAGAGACTGACAATGTGGAAGAAAGGACAGGAAGAAGAGCTTTAAAACAATGTTTAGGGAATAGGGGATATATGAAATTTCCTTTTGGAAAACCTTTTTATTTTATAGAAATGACAATCTGAAATAGGTAAAATAAAGGGAGCACTTAAAGAAAAGTATTGTACAGGGTGAAAACCTTGTTTGGGGTGTGGGTTTCACAGGAAAAAAGCAATGATTTAGGGATTTCTCTAAGCAGAATGTTGTCCTAGGCCACAGTCTTTGATTCTTCAGGTCATCTTACTGAGAATCCATCTCTTTTCATCAATTAGCAAGAAGGATTGTTCATAAGTATGCTCACTTAGGATACAGAAGATAAAAGTAATGATAGCAAGCTTAAATGTATATAGCACCTTCAACTTGGCCTCGGAATGCCATCCTTTGTGTTACTACACTTTATTCCTTCAGGAAGCTCATAACTCTTCCCTCTTTTGAATGTTTACTATGGACTAGGTACTGGCTTAGTGTTTTCTACATCAGCACATGTCCCTCTTCACAGTAACCCCTCTACAGCTAAGAGGGGTGGAGTAAAGATTTGAGACTGACCTTTCGAGGCCTGAATTTGCACTATTAACCAAGAATTTATCCATCCCTTTTGAGATTATGGGGAATTATGTGGCTGTGTACTGTCACCAAGTTCATTAGTATTAAAGCCGTGGCTAAAGGCTATCTTTTATAACCACTTCTTCTCTCCTAGCTTTGCTGATTACTTCCTGGAGCTGTTTCCTAACTTTCCACAAAACCATAGTAGTTAGTGCTGGAATTAGGGCAGAAGTGACCCTTGGTCTTTTTCAGATGACAAACTTGCCCACCAGTTAATATTTTGAGCAACACTAATCAGAGCAGCTTATGGGTACAACATTCTTCAGTTTACAAAGCATATTAAGAAAAGGATCATTTGGTTTGTGGAAAATAGAAAGGTTCTTCAAATTTCAAAATTTCACAACACTGGAAAGGAGGAATGGGGTTTTTTCAAAGCAGGATTTGGGGAGTATGTGGCTGAAATTAGCCACATACTAAAATAGCAACTGAATCTTCATCCCACCCCACCTCACATCCTGCTGTAATAACATGGCTCAGAGTAGAAAAGTAATAATTATTTCTTTCAAAATATTAACTCTTTAAAGAGTCAGTTTAAGATTCCACTGAACTTGTACTCTGTTCTATGACCTTTATCAAAGCACTTCCTCTATTTAGATAATAAACAGTTATTAAATATGATATAAATTCTTGAATGCATACATTTTAAAAATTAATCTCCAAACATCCTGTCAGCAAAACTGAAATGCAGACTGAATAAAATGACTTGCCAAGGCCACTGGAAAAAGGAGGTGAAGGTGGGAGTTTGTTCAAACTGTAATATGCTTTGATTTTACTCCTGTGTTTTATTGGACCAAGTTCTCTTATGTATCCTTTTTAAATATTATTATATTTTTTGTTTCTTTGGCTAGTGTGGCCTAGAGAATTTATCCGCTTTGGTAAGGATGGTGATTCCTTTTATTATAAACAGATTTTTTCATTGATGGCATCCATTCATTCATTGTGTTTGACTCCTTAAGGAGAAAAGTGAGCTGATTGTGAGTTAACAGTTTTTCTTTTCTTAAAAACACTAATGAATAGTCACCATATTACGAAAAGTTCTTTCAAGAAGCATTTCTTTCCCTCAAGGAAAAACAACTTGAAAATTAAGAGTCAAGTAAGAAAAGATTGTTTATAATGACCATAAATACTAAAAAATAAGCTATATAAATAGAAAATAAAAATGGTAGTTCATAACTGGTTTCCATAAAAATGTTCCAAATTGGAAGGTCTGTATAGCTTATCAATTTGATTTATTATTATCATTAAACATAGTAAGGCATTTGACATTACTTTAGAAAATGTGCTAGATGGTCTCCTGTTGCCCTCCAGTGCCCCCAAAGATTGATGCATATGAACTCAGTGGGATCCCTAAATCTCTAGCTCCTTACTGAGTTTAGCCAAAGGGAGATACCCTTAAGTGTAGAGGGCTCAAGGCATTTATCCTCTTGGCTTCTTCACTGCTAGGGCATAGATTGGCAGTGGATTTCCTCCTCCACCAAAGGCCTCAGATCCAAAGTAGCACCGTTTTCTAATGCTTTCTCTGGGTTTCAGAACAATTCCTTCCCACCTACTGGTGATCTCTCCTGCTATGCTTCCCTCTCACCCTGCCTACACAAGCATAAGTCATCTCCTCATCAATCTCTCTTGTCCACAGCTGCCATCTGTTTCTTGTGAGGACCCTGACTGATACCTGAACTACGTACTTTAATGTGCTTTCCTTTTTTGCTGTTCTTACAAACTACGAAAGTCAAGATGTAACATCATAAAGTTGGTAAATTGTCAAGGCCAAGGCCTCATCTGGCTTCCAAACATGTTCAGCTTTATCTACAGATGCTGGCTTGTATACTCACTTTGAGAAACTTTGTATTATGTGCCAACATTTTAAAAAATTGGAACTTATCACATAAAATTCCAGATTTCTGGGTTCTCCCCTGCAAAAAAAAAACACGTAGGAAAATTCTAGACCTGCATTTTTGTCTGTTGACCATTATACCAGAACTAAGATAGGGCTTGAGTTCTCCAGTTCTCTTCAGTCCCCACCAATCCCTAATGTCTTTTTTCATTGAACTGTGTTTTTGCTTTTTGTACATTAAGGGGAAAAATGAATTAAATCACATCATTCCTCTGCTCCAAGTACTCCAAAACTTCCCATTACCCTCTAAATAGCTTCCAAACCCAAAGTATTCTAGCACTTGCCTTCCTTCTTGACTTCATCTCTCATCTCTCTCCCCTTCCCTCACTCCACTCCAGTTAAGCTTATTTTCTTTCTCATCTGTGAACTCACTCAGCTTGTTTCCACCGAGCTCATTCCCTCGTTCAGTCCTTTCCCCTAGCAGAGTTTCTACATACACACCCCCATGTGAACTTCACATGGCTTGCTTCCTCTTCAAAGAACTCTATTAAAAGCTACATGTTTCAGAGAGGTCTTCCCTCCAGAACCCGAAGGTCTCTATTTAGAGAGGAGAATCTAGCATGCATGTGTACAATTCTGGTATCTTATTCCTTTTTTATCTTCTTTCTTTTTTATTTTTAATCTCTATCACCACTACCTCCCAGTCTCCCACACCAGCAAATCTATAAATTGTATCAGCAAGAGAACTAATGCTACATAAACTCCATATGGTCCAGATTGTGAATGGTGCGTCAGTCCCAGGATTGAGTAGTATAAGAGCTATTGTGCAGTATTAAAACCAGATGGTGTTATTTTAATTAGAGTAATGGGGGTTCTTTACCAGGAAAGATGCATTAAAAATCAGCAAATAATTGCAAAGCCATTACTTTAGAATATCCTAAAAAAAAAATTGAGTGTAAATATCTCTGTTCCAGTAACATGTACTTGTAAACCTTTTCCAAAATTATTTCTAAAATGTTTTTTTAATTCTTTCACTGAAGAGACAAAATACATAAATGTCTTAAAAGACACATAAAACAGAGTTTAGTGCTTCATTTTTGGTGAAGTGTGGGTGTGCATGTGTGTATCTTTTCTGTGTGCAAACATTATGTTTTCCTCATAAATAAAGAAAACAAAAGACAAATCCTCCCTTTGGAACCATTACCCACAAAAGATTCCTAAGAGAAAAGTGAAATTTAATTTGGAATGGATGAATGGAACAATCTGGCGTCATAAGTAGTGCAATATACTTAGCTCCACTCCAATCATTTTAATAATTCACACCCACGCTTTATCCTTTTCACTTGCCTGTGTTTTAGCACTTCTATGTTTACCTCTGGAGACCCAAGCATTCTTTCCATGTTTCTGACACTTGAGCTTATACGTTCTGGGGCCGATCCTCTCTCTTCCATTAGATTTTAAATTTATGGTGCACCAAGAACTATGCAACTCCCCACTCCACTTAGTAGCCCTACAGCTGAAGTCTTACTTCCCCAATAAGCTCTCCCTTAGACCCTTCTGACCTTGGTGATCCTTTCCTTCTCCAAATTCATATAACATTTTTCATTGTATCACATGCCCCAGCACTTTGCTGTAATAAAATTTACCAAGCACTTGTTACAAGATACACACTTTTCTCTGTACTTTATGTGCATTACTTAATTTAATTCTCACAATAACCTTATGCAGCAAGTACCATTTTTATGCCAGTTCTATAGACCAGAAAACTGGGACCTAGAAAAATTGAAATATTTCCTCAAGTCATACAGCCAGTAAATGTCAGGTTTCTGAATTTAGAGATATTCTTTTTTACCATTCTGCTTGATCACCTTAAGCTATCTCCCATACATATAATGTCTACTTTCATTTATGAATTATGCCCTAGAAATTAGTTGGGTCTCAGCCAAATGTCATAATATACTCTAATAGCCACTGCATTGCCTAAGTCTATACTATGGGAGACACTCAATAAATACATCTTAATTAATTTAGAAGTTGTAGTTGGAACTAAACAGTCCTCAGGAGAGTCTTTACAGTCCCACCTTAGCTCACCTAACTGAACGGTGCCAAGCTCTTTAAATCTATGAAACTTCCACATTTCTATTTTTTAGATCATCAGAATATTCCAAAGAATTGGATTTATGCTATAAAAGCTGAACCTACAAAAGCTTCCATACATTAACATACTAACAAGACTGGAAACATACTTCTTCTGGCAGAGAATGAGTTACATTGTATCCAGAAATGCTTTGCTTTAATTGATGCTATGGGGAGACACAGGGATTCCAGGAGAGAGAGAAGAAAAAGGAACTATGATTTATTAACCTTTTCTTTTTCTTATTGCCCAGATTTACACTGTGCTTTAAAACATAGCTTTAAAGCAATTAAAGAAGTCAATCACAAGAAATCAGAATATCGGATTTAATTTCTATGTACTTGTGAAGAAAGAGTTCTTAGAACCCTATAAAGGCAAAAGACAGGGTTCAGGGTATTCAATAGCATTTTGAAATTGTTTGAAAAATTTTATGTGTATATTTTGTTTAGGTGAGAGGGTTCAGAGATTTCAGTTTCTCAATAGGACTTGGACTAATATATATAAGAACCACTGCTTTTCTGTTGATTATAATACATCACAAATGACCCAAAATATTCATTTAGCCCAAGATCAAAGAGAATAACTAATATGAACTTTTGTGACCAAATTTCTTTCAGGTTTGAATACCAAGAAAGTGTTAACAGACACACCTATTTGTTCATATTTTAAAACAACAGTAATCAGGATCCCTTAATATTCTTAAGCATTATTGAGGACTCCCTCAAAGAACTTTTGTTTATGTGTGCTGTATCTGTTAATATTTATAGTATTAGGAATTAAAACAGAAATTTTAAAATATGAGCACATATTCCATTAGTCATCAGAATGATGAAACCATCACATGCCATAGAGCTTCTTGAATACTCTGTGAGAGAAAGAGAGAAAAAATACAAATAAAATCTTAGTCCTTTTATGCAAATAGTTTTCATTTCACAACCCGCTGAAGAGGTCTAAGGGACATTCAGGTGTTCCAGGACCACATTTTGAGAAACACTGCTTTAGAGACACTGAAAATAGTATCATTGATACTGTTTTCCCATTTTATTTTGGCTTTTGGAAAGATGAGATCCAAATGTGCAATTCATCTCTGGGAAATGGAGTGAATTTTATGACAAGTGTCATTGAAGCATGTTACCTCCATTCTACTGTAATTCCATACCTTATTTTCTTCATGTTACTGTTTTAAACACATATTCCATACCTCATACCCCTTAAATCCTTTTTGGAACAAGAACGTGTTTAAACCAACAAATGGACAAAATAAGACGCAAATCACCATAAAGTGATGAGATGGAGACAATGACTTCTGAAACCAATTTACTCTGAAACTACTAAGTGCAGTACTATGATACTATTTAAAAATCTGTTATCTTGGCCTTACCACAATGAAGATTGGAGTGTGAGATGTTTCAGGGCTGCATCCCACATAGGCTCTTTGGGCAACCAGCAAGAACTGGCATAAACACCTTTCTAAATGAAAAATTGAAATCATCCAGTGTGAAGAGCAAAAAGAGGAAAGTAAAGAAAAGTGAAGAGAGCCTGAGAAAACTGTGGGACTAATATACACATATGGGAGTCCCAGAAGGAGGAGAAAGAAGGGGCATAGAGAATATTCAAAGCAATAATAGCTGAGAACTTTCCAAATTTAACAGAAGACAGAAATGTACACATCGAAGATGCTCAAAAAACTCCATATAGGATAAACCTAAATAGGCCCACACCATGGCATTTTATAATCAAACTGTCAAATGGCAAAGATAAAGAGAGAATTCTGAGAGCAACAAGAGAGAAGCAACATGCCTTGTACAAGAGAGCTTGTGTAAGATTAAGTAACAATTTCTCAGAAATTATGGAGCCAAGAGGGCAGTAGAAAAACATATTTAAAAGGGTTTAAAGCAAAAACATGCCAATCAAGAATTCTGTGTCTGGTAAAACTGCTTTTCAAAAATGAGGGAGGTATTAAGACATTCCCAGATAAACAAAAGCTGAGGGACATCATCACAATTATACCAGTCCTGGCAAGAAATGTCAAAAGGAGTTCAGACAATTAGCGGAAGCCATTTGAAGAAATAAAGATATCTGGCAAAGATAATGTGATGAGTAAATATAAGTACCAATACTATTTTTTTTTTTTTTATTTGTAACTCCACTTTTTACTTCCTACAGGATCTGAAAGGCAAATAGTAAAATGTAATGCTGAATCAATGGTTTTAGATTCATAATGTATAATCATGTAATTTGTCACAAGAACTAGATAAGACAGAGGGATATAGGAACAGAATTTATGTATGCTATTGAATTTGGTATCAAAGCAATTGTTATTGTTATAGATTTAAGATGTTAAATTTCAGCTCCATGATAACCACGAAGAAAATAGGATATGCAAACTCACAGAGACAAAAAGTAGAATACAGGTTATCAAGGATGAAGGGCAAAGTCAATAGGAGGTTACTGAAAAATGAGTGTAGGGTTTCTGTTTGAGATGGAGGGAAATTTTTAGCAATGAATGGTGGTGAGTGTACTGCAACATTGTGAATGTGGTTAATGCCATTGAATGGTATGCTTGGGAGGGGTTGGAATGTTTATGTAGTGTATTTGTTTCCACAATTAAAAAAAGAGAAAGAGAAACTAAGGAGACAATGAAAATTAAATGCAATACATGATATTGAAAGGAATCTAAGAATGAAGAAGAAAAGGCTCAAAAGGATATTATTGGAAGATAAGAAAAACTGGAATATAGAATGTAAGCTTTATATCAATGTTAAATTTCTCACATTTGATGAGTTCTTTATGTAAATTAATATCCTTATGGTGGGAAATGTACATGGAAATATTAGGTGTTCAAGGTGTATGATGTGTGCAACCTGCTTTCAAATGTTCGGAAAAGAGATAGTTTAGATAGATAGATAGATAGATAGATAGATAGATAGATAGATAGATATAAATAGATGATTGATTAAGGAAGGCAGAAAGAAAGAAGGGGGAGAGGGAGGAAGGAAGAAAGGAAGGAAGGAAGGGAGGAAGGAAAGAAGGAAGGAAGGGCAAAAGTGTCAAAATGTTAAAATAGGGGGGATTTGGGGAGTGGAGCTACATTGGAGTTCTCTGTATGGGGTTTGTATTATTTTTGCAACTGACCCATAAGATTGTAATTGTTTCAAAATAAAAATTTAATAAAAACAATAAAAAACACAATTGCACAAAGTCTATTTTTAACACATGCTAAAAAATTGTGTAATGGACTAATCTTGAAGTCAGAAGAAAATTTGGTGTTTTATCAAATTCCATCTTTTTACAGAGGAGCAAACTGACATAATG
This sequence comes from Cabassous unicinctus, assembly GCA_029593785.1. Lineage (NCBI taxonomy): Eukaryota > Metazoa > Chordata > Mammalia > Cingulata > Chlamyphoridae > Cabassous > Cabassous unicinctus. The sequence goes on from JAQZBX010000320.1 coordinate 89,769, forward strand.
ATATTCTTGTTTCAGTGTACTCCATATTAAATATGGATTTAAAAAGTTTCTTAATAATCCTTCAATACAGAAAATTACCTTGATGTAAATTCAAGGTATTCTATCCTATTTTCATTGTTTACAGTGATGAACATCTGATACTTCTCATACACAATGTGATATCATTTCTTTCATGTGAGCTCAATATTATAATTGCTAACGTTATACATATTAAAAAGTGGGGTTCTTTCATGGTAGCTGGTACAACAGAAGTAACAAGTATCTGTATATCTGTGTATTGCTCATCATTGACAACTAAAATACTGTATCTTTTACGTACAACTGGCAGTTTTCCCTCCCCACCAGTAGCTTATTGTTAAAGATAAATGTTTGAAAACAGGAAATTTCTCCCATGAAACCATAAATCTGTGTTTGTGGTATTGTCTAATCTCTGTTATGGGAATGGATCTGACATCACCATCTGAAAATTATGACTTCTATCAACCCAAAACCAGGATGCAGAAGACAATGCAGAAAATTTTCTTTTTTTATATTCAGGCAAAAATCCTAATTGTGCATAATTCTGTATAATTACCCATATTGAGAGACAAATGGATTTAGGGTTTACTATCCTTTAATTAGAATTATCTTCCAGGAGATGTCATGGTTTATGTGATCACTAAAGCAATTGAACTGAGCCTTTATTTCCCCTGTAGCTAATCCAGGGCTGGAAAATGCAATTGTCATCACTCTAATATTACAAGTCATGGAAACAACCCAGAAAAGAGGATTTTCATACAAATGTTCAAATCAAGTCCATATTTCCAGGTCCCCAATCACTTCCCTGCATTCTTTCAACAAGCCATTCCAGTGTACATCACACCTTGCTGGGAATATTCTTTAAATTCCCCTTGTCAAAATGACATGATGCAAAAGTTGTGTTTTATGGTAAGAAAACAACCTGCCACTTCCTTATTTGTGCACCCCTCCTTCAATCTTTGACAACACACTCCAAGGAAACAGTATTTCCTTAGTTATCCCCCCTCCCCTTCTTTTTATAACATCTGAGCATATGTTGGAAGTGATGACATCATGTGTTAGCCTTCCTCTTTCAAAGAGCATGCAACACCTTTCAGGCAACATGCTTAGAGTGAACATTAAACACACATCCTACCTCTTCCCTGCATGTGGTTAACCATCTCCACATCATAACAGAGAAGCTGACTTATGGAGGGTCACTCCATGATCTGATGGGGCAGCTGGGAATAGAAGTCAGAAACCCTGGCGCTCTATAAAGTGTTCCAACCAGAAAACACGTGGCCTGTTTCTTCAGGGAAGAAAGTGCTCTCTGGGAGCAGGCCAAAGATGGATCGGCAGAGGTGAGTGGGGGTCAAGCCTTCCTCAGCCCTGAGAGAAAACACCCTTTATGATGGAGTAGTTGTGCAGTGAAGGGATATGACAGGGGTGTAGTGATACTATTGGGCTGGGTGGTGCAAGCTTGAGAGGGGGGTGGGAGGGGAGGATGGGTGGGATGGCCCATGGAAATGGGGGGAGGGTTGGGGGAAGGGAACAGGTGAACCCTGGGGATTGGCAGGTACTTGGTTGAAACTACAATGCTGAGAAAGCTCTTTTGGCAATATGACAAGGAATGGTTACTGGTTTAGGGTGTTGGATGTGGGGGCATTCAGGACAGAGTGCACCTGGGGCAATCTTCTAGAGAATGTGTGAGTGATCATTTTGTCACAGTGTATCAGTGGGTGGAGACCCACATAATGAGTGGGAAAAAGTTGGACTCTTATCCCGGGGAAGCCTGATATGTTCTCAAACAGAGGGTGGTTGTCTCTTGAGAGAATGGACAGTTCCTAATAGGGGAAAACAGACTAGTGTGTCAAGCTCTCAGCATTGTTATGAGTATCTATGAATCTTGTCCTTCAAGGAGTGAAGCCTAGTTGTCCCCATTGGCCCCGAGGGGAGGAGGAGGGAGCAATAAAATAGATGGATGAGGGATATTTAGGGGGCAATGGAAGTGTTTTGCATGATCTTGCAATAATGGATACAGGCCATGTTAATTTCATCAAAAATCTATAAAAGTGTATGATCTAAAATGTAAACCATAATGTAAACCATTGACCATCGTTAGTAGCTACGTTTCAATATGTGTATATCAGTTGTAACAAATGTACCATCCACATATAAAAAGGTTATTAATACTGGAATGGGGAAAAGGGGTAAGATGTTGGGTATATGGGAGTCCCCTATATTTTGTGTGTGTCTTCACTGTGACCTAAAACTTCTTTGAAGACAAAATGAAAAAAAGTAAGACACTGGGGAAGAAAGGGAAGAAAATGCCACTGTACATACAAGACAACAGATATTGCAGTGGTGAAAGGTAAAACGTCAAATTTTTTTTCTTTTTTTTCATTTTTTTAAATATCCCAATTCTTTTATTTTATTTTAATTTTAGTTTTTCTAAATTACTATGTATTTTATTTCTTACATTTAAACTTATCATTATTATTTCATTTTCCTATTAATTGTATTTGGCGATATTCTTGGCTTCATTTTTGAAGAAGTTTTGGATCACAGAAGGGTTACAGCTGTGGCAGGGGAGGATCATTGGTGTGGGGTGTCAGTGAAGGGGGATACATGGGAGGAAGTTCACCTGGGCATACATATAAGGTATATAAATGTGTTCAAATGTTCATGAGGTATTGCCACAGTGGGTAGAGAGTCACACAATAACTGAAAGAATACTGAATTTCCATCCTGGGGAGCTCTGCCATTTTCTCTAATGGAACAGCAACAATCCCCCAAGTACAGGGGTAATAACTAGTGAAGAAGGATGGTTTGTTGATAGGCCCTTGATATTGATGACTATGCTTATGAGCTTTTGCTCTTGAAATTGCAACTTAGCCTAATGCTGTAAGGTGCCTAAGAGTTACCTCCTGAGAGCCTCCATGTTGCTCTCTCTAAGCCAAACTCAGCATATAAATGCATTACCTTCCATCCAGCATGGGACATGACTCCTGGGGATGAGCCTCCCTGGCTCCCAGGGATTACTACCAAGCATGGACTGGTGATGCAACTGGAAAAAGACCTTGAATAAAAAGGAGAAAAGGCAAAGACAAATGAGATAATATGGCTAAGAGACTTCAAAGTGAGTCAGGAGGTGATCCCAGAGGTAACGCTTATGCATATCTCAGCAGGATCTCATAGACTGCCAAAATAGATACTACTCCAAACAGTGGGGCTCCCGGGGGCTCTGGAGACACTCAGGTTCTATGGTCATGGCAGATAGCTCCAGAGTTTGGTGCCTTGCCAGTGGGCCCTACTTTGTTTTTGTTTTTTTGTTTTTGTTTTTTTAAAGATAAAGGAGAGATTTAACAATCAAATGTACTGAATTAACAACAAGAATGAAAAGGTCTCCAAATCTTCTAGTTAGGAAGAGAGGTTACATACAAAGGACCAAGATTTACAATGGCATCTCATGTTTTAACATCAAATCTGTATGCAAAAAAACCATGGAAACATGCACTTCCAGTAGTATGAGATGGCATGAGATAGCCATAAACATATAAGTAATCCCAGTTATGTTGCATCAAGCATATTTATATGCATTATTTCATACAAAAATAAGTGTGATCCCTACTTTTCATTGTCAAAAAAGAAGAGTGAGTAGAAGGGAGCTCATTAATTATATGGTGAAATGGGGCTTCCCAGGGTCCAAATTCTGCTCCCAGGGGTGACATGAGTTTTGAGGTTGAAAATTGGTGTAGGAAACCACTTTAGGCAACAAGGGGAAGTTCAATGAAACTGTCCCATTAAGACATCATCTTCAAAGGATCCACCACATTAATAAAATTATACTCTAAAGAAATTCACCCTTCAATTTGTCTCTCCTGTGAATTCAGCTGGGGAAACATGTTATCCATAATAAAGGCCTTCCCTCCCATATAGCCCAGCAATCCATTGACAGGTATATACCTAAAAGAATTGAAAACAGGAACTTTAAGAGATAATTGCACACTGATGTTCATGGATGCATTATTCACAATTGCCAAAAGATGTAAGCAACCCACAGGCCCATCAACCAATGAATGGATAAGAAAAATGTGGTATATAACACAAAGGAATATTATTCAGCCATTTAAAGGAATGAAGATCTGATACATGCAAAAACATAGATGAACCTCAAAGATATAATGTTGAGTGAAATAAGCCAGATACAAAAGAAGAAATAGTGAATGATCTCACTGATTTTAATTAATAATAATAAGCAAATTATAGTCAGAAAAAAGAATCTAGGTTACCAAGCACCAGGATGTAGGTGAGGAATGGAGAATCAATGCTTTAATTGTACACATTTTCTTTTTGGGTTGTTGGAAATGTTTTGGTGATGGATGGTGGTGATGGTAGCACAACATTGTTAACATGGTGACACTGAATTGCATACTTGAATGTGGTTGGAAGGGGAGATGTTGGGTTGAATATGTGTTAGTAGAATGAAAATATAAAAAATAAGTAATGGCTTCCAATAAAATTTCTAGTAATAAGATTGCTCTTTCAATGTCTTATGGGCAATATAAAAATACATAAAATTTCACAAATTTCTATCTCCATGCAGTCAGGAAAACACAAAGCTGAGAAATTATACAAAATTGGCCCTTAACTAGTGGTTCCTTAGCAAATGGGAATATTAAACTGCAAAATTAGATTGAAATGTTCCTCACTTGGAGCTTTCCATATTTTCTCAAGGCAATTTGGATATAATATGAAAACACAATAAAAATAATTGAACTTCAACTAGGTACACCCATTCTGTGGACTTTCTTTCCACTCATTTCACAAGTGGGCCCTACTTTGGAGTTTGTGCTCCTGAGTGTGACAGAGTTAGACTCAGCTGTGACTTCTCTACACATGCCTCTTCTGTCCGTCCTATTTGAACCTATAGTGGGTACTGGAGTTGGTACGTGTGCATCCAAGAGACTTGAATCTCTGGGTTATCTATGTGCCAGCTGGGCCCTGAGCCTCAGTGGAGTTATAACACCTACTCACCAGTTCATTGGACTCACCCAGGATAACAAACAAGGAGGTGAGGATGGACAACCACCACACCAAGGAACTGAGATAGTTTACAACTGCAAGCAAGAGAGTCCCATCAGCCATATGGGATGGAAACCCCCTCTCAATTAGAGATGGATTGGGCATCACCATTCCAGATTCCTCAGGATTGGGGAATAAAATATGACTAGAGTGGACTTATTAGTATTCTACTATAGACTCATTGTGATTCTTGCAATGGAAGAAATTATATCATTGATATGGAAACAGTGGCCACTGGATGTGTTGAAGTCAGGGAGAGGGAAAAAGAGATGTAATATGGGGACATTTTTGGGACTTGGAATTGCCCTGAATGACATGTTTGACAAGAATATGGGGACAATTTTCTTGTTTCAAAAGGAGAAGTGCCACTCTGTCTAGAAAATCCCAAACTCATTCCTTGGCTTATAAAACAAAACCAAACAAGCAAAAAGCCCATTGTATACCTGTTTGAACATTAAGCAAGAAATATATTCACCTTTTCTCTTGAGGAATTGGTAAATTTTTGTTGCTGTAAGTTGAACCAAGTATTTTGGGCAGATTCTTTAAAAAGTTGCATATTTTGAATTTATTCAGGACTTAGAACCTGAAAGCTCCAGTACACCCACTGGAGCTTCCCTGCACTCTTCAATTAAAGTTTTCACCAGCAGGATCTATAAGCATCACAAAGGAAAAATTCAGTTAAATGAAAAATGTAATTTGTTTTCCATCTGTATTTCCAGCTCAAAACAGATTCTCAATAAATATTTGTAGACTATACTAACAAAATTTTCTGTCAAAATCCATTCCTGAGAAGTATGATCATTTTCCATACTCATTTTATGGGAAAAAATACACTTTTAGGAAGAATGGGGTAGTTCATGGAGACTGAAGAATAATCTTATAACAAATGCTGCAAAAATACCTTAATATGTATTTTACCCATGCAGGCATGGATGCCACTATTGAATTCAACACATTCTAGAACTTGATCTCAGTTTCTTATTTTGTGCAATTATTCTCCATTGGCATTACTCTAATTAGCAAAGGCACTGAAGTCACTTTGTCCATTTAAGTTTTATTTTTCTGAAAGGCAAGACCCAAAGAGGAGTTAGAAATTTTTCCTTATATACAATCAATAGAATAAGTTTAAAGTCATGTTGTACTTTTATTTGTTACTTTTCCTTATAAACTGCTTTTTATACTATTGCAAAATCTTCAACTTAAATAAATATTATATTATATGCTAGCAAACATAAGCAGACATTCGCCAACCAGTAGCCTGGAATGCAGTACACAGTGACATATAAACTTGTATTAATGAGTGACAAGTACAAATTAATTACCAGGGCAAGGGGAAGGAGTAGGATAGGGCAGAAAATAATCAAAGTAACTTTTAAATTAGTGACCCTTCACCTGACTCACATGGGTTGGGATCCAATATTGACCAGCGGGACTAGAACTTACTCTGATGATGTGATGGTAAAGAGTTGTGAGTTCAATGAGTCTGGTGGTCTTGGCACAATTCCCAGAGAACTAGAGTTCCCAGGACATAGCTAAAGGACTTCAACTTTGGTCCAACTGGCAGCCTTTGTTCAGTCAAAAAAAAGACTCAGGATGGAAATGGGCCATGCGGACACATTTTTTTCTTCCTACTGACAGGCTTCATCTCTGAATGAGTGGAAGGCACTCTGGCATTCACTTCTGGAGAAGTAGTGTCCAGGAACCTATTCTAAACCTGACCTGCGGATGTAGTGGACTTCAGCTTTGAAGAAGTCCATTTCAAAGCCCAAAGCTAACTTTGGGGAACATAAAGGAACATAAAATTTATCACTTGAAAAGATAGAATGATTTCATGTGCAGCTTTCACATCAGAGTCCTCTAGGAGAAATGATGAATAAGCTGAGAAGTTTTATTCAGCAGAACTATTCCCCTGGGTGTGGGGAAGAGCCAGCCATGGTCATCTTTATTAGAAATTATGCACCTGAAGGCTCCCATGCAGAGTAAGAGAGCATGCACAACTCCATTCTAAAACACTTTTTGAAAATCTTTGGAATGTATTAGTGCATTAATACACAGGGGTTTAGTTCTGATTGCCTGATATGGAAATCCCAGCTGCTCGTCTTTAAAAAGCTAACACTTTCCATTAAAAAAAACATTCCCCCCCCACTGGTTTTTCTTTTTCTTCAATTCATGATATTCATCTATAAAGTCCTATATGGTCTCTATGGTTTCTAAAATTTCTAAAGGAAGGAATTTTTTCCAAAAGTCTTAAGCGGTGGGGTGAGTGATCTTGTTCACGGACCAAGCTCTAATATATATACCAACAACAATGCAAGCTACATTATGGTGAAGTGATTCTAGACTGTATAATTGTATTCTTCCACAGTTGTTCCAATCCAAATAAATTATTTTCAAGAGAATGGTGCAAAGCTCAGAAGTTCCTTGGAGGGGTTCAATGCCAGTTTGAAGAGAATGGAGGCAATTAGAAAACAAATTACAAAACTAATTTTATAATAGAGAGGAAAAGGAGTGCCTAGATAATATTCACAAAAAAAATAATAGCATATTTAGCAATAAGATATAAGATGAAAATTTTAGGTCAGTTCCTACAACTTTTATCATATTTGGCTTCCTGATAAAATCTAACATTTTTTTCATACCTTCTGTCTTGAAACAGTCTCTTCTCTTGCATTCCATAATATGACTCTCCTATCCATATTCCTTCTTTGCTGTGCTTCTGCCTAAAAATCTGATGTTTTTCAAGGGCCTAGAATCTCTTTTCTGCCTGTTATACAGCCTTTCCCAGGGCCATCTTGTCCTATCCTTTGCTCCAGATTCCATCCATAACTTCTGATTCAGTCAGGGCTCTTTCAGAATGTAGTGGGTGAAATCCAATTTAAGGGAAGCGGGTGTGGCTCAATGGATAGAGCTCCCGTTTACCATATGGGAGGCCCCGGGTTCGCTTCCCGGGGCCTCCTTGTGAGAGCAGGCTGGCCCGCGCGGCGCGGTGGGCTGATGCAGCAAGACCTCACAGCAAGGGGGAGATAAGCAGACACGGAAGAAACACATAGCGAATGGACACAGCAAACACAAGCAGCAAGGGAGGGGGATAAATAAATAAATAAATAAATCTTTAAAAAAAAAAAAAAAGAGAAATCCAATTTAAACCAAATAAAGCATACATGAAAAAGGATACTTATTAGCTTACATAACTGAAAAATCTATGTCTAACTATATAAAGATGCTCAATTTATTCATTCATTTAACAAATTTTTATTGAGGACTTTCTATGAGCAAGGCATTATTTTAAAGATGGGAAATAGGAAAATGAATTACAGACAACAATCTCTGATATGTGGTTGAAAATAAATAAGCACATAAATGAACAATAAATAAAATGTTTAAATAAAATACATTGTATGTGAGATGTTATTGAATGATATGGAGAAAAACAATGAGAGAAAATAGAGATAAGAAGGCTGGGGTGCATTTTAAATAAGTTAATCAGGGGGAAATATGTCATTGAAAAAAGTGGCATTTGGGTAAAGATCTGAAGGAACTGAATAAGTGACCCATGTGTATAGCTGGAGAAAGAATATTATAGAGCAAACTGAATGCAAATGCCCTAGAGTGGGATTATGCTTAGTGTGAGAACTGTAAGGAGTCCAGGGTAACTTCAGCAAAGTGAGTGGAGAGGGTAATAGATGAATTTGGAGAGGCAACCTTTGTCCAGACAACATGGGCGTTTGTAAGGATCTTAGCTCTCACTCTGAATTAAATCAGAACCATCGCTATGATTTGAATAGAGGAGGGTCATGTCCTAACTTATATTGACAAGATTATTCTGGTGGCCAAATAAGAAAAGAAAGTTGGAATCAAGAAGCAAGTTGATAGATGTATCAACCTCAATTGCAGGGGATTAAAAAAATTAACATAAAATAAGGAAAGAAATAGAGATCTCCAATAAAGGTAAACAAATGAGTAATTATAATTTCCAGTACTATTGTGTACTAATTTTTGTATGCAACCCATGTTTTACTTCTTACAGGTTCTAACATGCAATTACATAAAAAATAATGATAAATATATGGTTCTGGACATACAATGAATAAAGATAGTTGTGCAGCAGAGGGGCATCACAGTGGTACAGTGATACTTTTAGGTTGGGTGGTGCTGGTTTGTCAGGGGGGTAAGATTGGCCTGTCCATGGAACTGGGGGAAGGTTTGGGGGAGGGAGCAGGTGAACACTGGGGATTGGCGCGTATGTGGTTAAAACTACAACGTTGGGAATGCTCTTTTGACAACGTGGCAGGAGAGGGTTGCTGGCTTAGAGTGTTGGATGTGGGGGGCATTTGGGGCAGCACACACCTGGGGCAGGCTTCTAGGGAATGTATGAGTGTTCATCTTGTCATAACGGGTTGTATCAGTGGGTGGAGACCCACATAATGAGCAGGAAGATGATGGACTCCCATCCTGGGGAGTCCTGCTATGTTCTCAAATAGATGGGCAGGAGTCTCTTGAGAGCATAGGTAGTGCCTAACAGGGGAGGACAGAGAAATATGTCAAGCCCTCAATGTTGTTGAAAGTAACTATGAATCTTGTTCTTCAGGGAGGGAAGCCTGTTGGTTGCTTTGGGTCCCGAAGGGAGGGGGAGGAAGGAATAGAATAGATGGAACATAGGGCATTTTGGGGGTGACGGAAGTGTTCTACATGGTCTTGCAATGATAGATACAGGCCATGTTAAATTTCATCAAAATTTATAGAAGTGTATGATCCAAAATGTAAACCATTGACCATGGTTGGTAGCTATGTTTCAATATTTTTACATCAATTGTAGCAAATGTACCATCCATATATAAAATGTTAGTAATAGGAGAAAGGGGGAAAAGAGGAGGATGTTGGGTGTATGGAAATCCCCTATATTCTGTACATGACTTTTCTGTAACCTAAAACTTCTTTGAAGACAAAATGAAAAAAGTAAGACACTGGGGGAATAAATGGAAGACAATGTCACTATACATAAAAGACATCAGATCTTACAGTGATGAAAGACATAATGTCAAAAAAAATTATTTTTTAAAAATATTTTTCCACTATTTTTTATTATTCCAATTTTCCTATTTTTTGTATTTTATTTGTTATTTTTTAAACTATCATTATTATTTCATTTTCTTATTAATTGTATCTGGCTATTTCATTGGCCTCATTTTTGAGAAGTTTTGGATCACAGAAGAGTTACAACTATGACGGGGGAGGATCATTTGTGTGGGGTGATGGGGGATACATGGGAGGGTGTTCACCTGGGCATACATATAAGGCATATAAATGTGTTCAAATGTTCATGGGGCATTCTCATGGTGGGTGGAGATCCACACAATAACTGAAAGAATATCAAATTCCCATCATGGATAGGTCTGCCACATTCTCTAATGGAACAGCAAGAATCCCCTGAATACAGGGGCAATAACTAGTAAAGGAGGATGATCCATTGATGGGCCATTAATATTAATGACTGTACTTAAGAACCTTTACTCTTGAAATTGAAACTTAGCATAGTATTATAGGGTACCTAAGAGTTACCTCTTGAGAGCCTCCTTGTTGCTCAAATTGGCCTCTCTCTAAGCCAATCTCAGCATATAAATGCATTACCTTCCCACCAGTGTGGGACAGGACACCCGGGGATGAGCCTCTCTGGCACCAAGGGATTATTACCAAGCACCAACTAGCAATGCAACTGGATAAATACCTTGACCAAAAGGGGGAAAAGGTAAAGACAAAGGAGTTTATATGGCTAAGAGACTTCAAAGTGAGCCAGGAGATCATTCCAAAGGTTTCAGCAGGATCTCATTGACTGCCAAAGTAAATACTGCCTCAAATAGTGGGGCTTGTGAAGACTCTGGAGATATCCAGACACTATAGTCAGGGCAGATAGCTCATGAGTTTGATGACTTGCCAGAGGACCCTACCTTGGAATTTATGCTCCCCACGTGACAGAGATGGACTCAGTTGTGGTTTCCCTAAACATGGCTCTTCTGTCCTTCTTTTTGAACTTATAATTAGTACTAGGGTTGATAGGTCTATGTCCAAGAGACTAAAATCTTTGGGCTGTCCATGTGCCAGCTGGGCCCTGAATCTCAACAGAGTTGTAACACCTACTCTCCAGTTCTTTGTATTCACTGAGGACAACTAACAAGGAGATGATGATGGGTAATGACCATCTCAAGGAACAGAGAGAATCTGCAACTGCAAGCAAGATACTCCCATCAATTTGCTCCATGGGATCAAAGCCCCCCTCAATTAAAGGTAGACTGGGCATCACCATCCCAGAATTCTCAGGATTGGGAAATGAACTATGGACTAAAGTAGACTTACTAGTATTCCACTATAGACTTACTGTGATTCTAGCAGTGGAAGAAATTATGTCATTGATGTGGAGGCAGTGGACATTGGAGGTTCTAAGGGCAGGGAGAAGGAAAAACAGGTGTAATAGTGGAGCATTTTCAGGACTTCGGAATTGTCTTGAATGACATTACAATGACCGATACAGGACATTACATGTCTTAAAATAACCTACAAAATTGTGCGGAAGAGAGCGTAAACTACAAAGTAAACTATAATCCATGTTTAGGGGCAATGCTTCAAAATGTTTTCATCAGTTGTAACGAATATACCCCACTAATGAAAGATGTTGGTAATGTGGGAAATTGTGGGAGATGTAGGGGGCAGGGCATATGGGAATCCCCTATATTTTTATGTAACATTTTTGAAATCGAAGTATCTTTTTAAAAAATAAAATAAAAAATATATTTGAAAAAAGAAAAAATTTGTAACAATTACATAAAAAGACGAGGCAATGAAGGCATAAAGGAACAATATTTCTGATTGCTATTGAAGGAAATTGGTACCAAATCAAAACATGAATGTATAGATTTAGGATGTTAAATTTAAGCTCCAGATTAACCACAAGAATCTATCTGAAAAATATATACAGAAGGAAATGAGAAGGGGCTCAAACTGATACACTACAAAAAAAATCAAATAAATATGAAAACAGGCATTTGATGGAAGAATTGAAGGGCAAAAAAAAAGATATAAGATTACAAAGACCAGATAGCAAAATGTCAGAAGATAGTCCTTCATTATCAGCAGTTACTTTAAATGTAAATGCATTACACTCTCCAGTCAAAAGGGAACAATTGCAGAATGGATTAAAAAAAAAAGGCCTACCCTCCCCCTGGCATGGGACATTATTCCCAGGGATAAGCCTCCATGGCACTGAGAGATTGTTACCAAGCACCAACTAATAATGCATTTGGAAAAAAACTTAGACCAAAAGGGGGAAAATATTAAATACAAATGAGTTTTTATGGCTAAGAGATTGCAAAGTGAGTCGGGAGGTCATTCCAGAGGTTACGCTTATGCACATCTCAAGAAGATTTCACTGCCACGGTAAACAGTGCCTCAAGCAGGGCTGCTACTGAGGACTCTAGAGACATCTAGAACTACAGGCAGGGGAGACAATCTCAAGAATTTGGCACCCCATCAATGGGCCTTACTTTGGCATATATGATAACCTAGCTCCTCATGTATTGGAATTAGACTCATTTATAATTTTCCCACATATGGTTCTTCTGCTCCTTTTATTTGAACATTTAATTTGCACTCTATCTATTAAATACATGTCTCAGAAACTTAAATCTTCTGGCTGTTCATATTACGGTTAAGCCCTGAAACTCAGCAGGGTTGCAGCCAACACCTACACTCCAGTTCATTGGACTCACCCAGGACAACTAACAAAAGGACAATGATGGACAATGCCCATTCCAAAAAGCAATATAAGCATGACAGTCCCTTCCATCTGCCCCATGGGATCTAAGCTCCCTCTCACTTGGAGGCAAAATGGGCAGTACAATCCCCAAATCCTTAAGATTGAAGAATGAACAAACATAAAAGGGGAATACAACTATGGACTAATGTAGACTTATTATCATTCTAGTAATGGAAGAACTTGGAACATTGATATAAAGGCAGTGTCACCAGAGGTTCTGAGGGGAGTGAGAGAGAAGAATACGTTATAACATGGGTTATTTTGGAGACATTGGAATTGTTTTGCATGATATTACAATGATGGCTACAAGCCATTTTACATTTTGTCAAAACCTATAAAATTGTTCAGTGAAAAGTATAAATCATAATGTAAACTATAGACCATGGTTGTTAGCAATGCTTCAACATCAGTTGTAACAAACGTACCATACTAATGAAATATGTTGTTAATGAGGGAAAGTGTGTGTTAAGGGTGTGCAGTATATGGGAATCCCCTATATTTCTGATGTAACATTTATGTAATCTAAAGCTTCTTTAAAAATAAAGAAAAGAAAAGATAAAAAGCATGGCTAATATAATGTTATTTACCAGAGACTCAACTTAAATTCTAAGACAAAGGTAGGTTGAAAGTGAAAGGTGATAGTATGGAAAAACAAGGAAATAGAAGATGTGAATGATGCTGTAAACCAATCAGACCTAACAGACATATATAGAACACTTCAACCAACAGCAGCAGAATACACATTCTTCTCTAGTACACATGGGTCATTTTCTATCATAGACCATATCTTAGGTTACAAAGTAAGTCTCAATAAACTTAAAAATATTGAAACTACACAATGTATATTCTATGACCGCAATGGAATGAAGCTAGAAATCAAAAAGAGAAGGAAAACTTGAAAATTCACAAATGTGTGGAAATTAAGCATTATACTCTTAAACAACCAATGGGTCAAAAAAGAAATCACAAGGGATATTAAGAAATATCTTGAGGCAAATAAATGAAACATACAACATAAACAAACTTATGGGATACAGCAAATGGCCATAAAGCACATGAAAAGATGTTCAACATCATTAACTATTAGGGAAATGTAAATCAAAACCATAATTAGATACCATTTCCCATCCACTAAAATGTTTTCTATTTTGAAAAAATAGGAAATAAAAAGTGTTGGAGAAGATATGAAGAAATAAGAACAGTTGTTTATTGCTGGTGGGAATGTAAAATGGTGCAGCCACTGTGGAAAACAGTTTGGCAGTTCCTCAGAAAATTTAGTGTATAATTCCATGAGACCTTGTAATTCCACTTCTTGTTTATATCACAAAGAACTGAAAGCAGGGACACAAACTAATATTTGCCAATTGATCTTCATAGCGGCATACTCACAATTTTCAGAAGATCAACTAAATGTAAAAGTTGGCAGTGATGGGAGAAATGAGGGACAAAAAAGCATCAGATATGCAAAAATATTGAAAATTTGCAGAGGTAAGTCAAGCATTATTAGTAATTACTTTAAATGTAAATGGATTAAACTCTCTCCTATCAAAAGGGAGAGATTGGCAGAATGGATTATAAAAGCACAACCTAACTATATGATTTACAATAGTGTCAAAAACAGTGAAATATCATGAAATAAATTTAACCAAATCTTCTACACTGAAAACTACAAAAAAAAATTGCTGAAAGAAATTAAAAGCAACCTAAGTAAAAGGAAAGACATCCATGTTCATGAGTTGAAAGTCTTAATGTTGTTATGATGTCAATATTACCCAAAGCAATGTAGAGATTCAAACAATCCTGATCAAAATGTCAGGAGCCTTTTCTAAGAAAGGAAAATCCAGCCATCAAATTCATATGGAATAACAAAGGGATCTGACTACAAAAACCATCTTGAAAAAGAAAAACAAAATTAGAAGACTCACACTTCTTGATTTCACAACTTACTACAAAATTATAGTAGTCAAAACCATGTGGTACTGGCATAAAGACAGACAAATAGACCAATGGAATAAAACTGAAAGTTCAGAAATAAATGCACACATCTACAGCCAATTGATGATTGATATGGGTACCATGTCCACTGTATTGGGAAAGAATAATCTCTTCAACAAATGGTGCTGGGAAAATTGGATATCTACATGCAAAAGAATGAAATTGGACTCCTGCATCATGCTATATACAAAACTTAACTCAAAATGGATCAACTATCTAAATATAAGACTTAAAATCATAAAACCCTTAGAAGAAAACATGAGGGAAAACCTTCAGGACTTGGGCATCATGTTATGCAATGGTTTCTTAGACTTTACACAAAAAGCATGAGCAGCAAAAGAAAAAAATAGGTTTTAAGTGGACTTTATCAAAATTAAAAACTTTTTTCTATCAATGGATATCATCAAGAAAGTGAAAAGACAACTGAAAGAATGGGAAATATATTTGGAAATCATATATCTGATAAGAGTTTAATATGCTTACTGAAAATCTTTATATCTTCATATGGCTTCAAGCTACTGTCTAATTTCCTTTTAATTCAACCCGAAGAATTCCTTTTAGCATTTCTTACAGGACAGGTATCATTGTGATGAACTCCATCAGCTTTTGTTTAACTGGAAATATCTCAATCTCACCCTCACTTCTAAGGAAGAGTTTTACCAGGTATTGAATTCTTAGTTGATGTTATTTTTCTTTCAGCACTTAAGTATATCATACTAATGCCTCTCACCTCCATGGTTTCTAATGAAAAATCAGTACTTAATCTTATTGAAACTCTCTGGTACATGACTTGTTGCTTCTTTCTTGCCCCTTTCAGGAGTCTCTCTCTTTCTCTCATTCAACAGTTTAGTTATAATGTGTCTTGGTGTGGCATTTGTTGAGCTTCTTGGATTTGTATATTCATGTCTTTCATTAAATTTTGGACCTTTTCAGTCATTGTCTCTTCAAATATTCTTCCTGACTCTTTCTCTCTTCTTCCTCAGCATTCCCATAATTAGTTTATTGGTACACTTAATGATGTCCCACAGATTTTTAGACTGTGTTCACTTTTTTTCATTCTTTCTTTATTTCTGTTTTTCAGACAGGATAATTGCAATTGTTCTAACTCAAGTTCACTGATTCTTTCTTCTGCCAGTTCCAATCTGTTGGTGAACCCCTCTAAGGATATATATTTTTTAATTTCCATGATTGTATTTTTCATTTCCAGTATTTGTGTTTGGTTCTTTTATTGAAATTTTTATTTGGTCCATAATCCTTTTCCTGATTTCCTTTAGTTCCTCATCTGTGTTTTCTTTTATTTCTTTGAGCATTTTTAAGACAGTTTTAAAAAAGTCTTTGTCTGGGATTTCTGAAGTCTAGTCTTCCTAAATTATTTTTTCTCTAGCTTTATTTTGTTCCTTTGAATAGGCCATCTTTTCCTGATTTTTTTTCTATGTCTTGTGATTTTATGCAGAAATGTGACATTTAAATATTTTAATATGTTAATTCTGGAAATCAGAGTCTTTCTGTTTCCCAGGCATTGGCTACTTTATTTCCCCTTCCTTATTGTTCAAGACTTTTGAAGGTTATTTGTTTAGTGATTTTTCCAAACAATTTATACAAATATTGCATTCCTTGCTATGTGTAGTGTCCGAAATATGCACTCTTAATAACTTATATTCACTTATTTTTATGACAAAGATTACCTTGAATGTCAAGTAGCTAACAGCAACATAAAACAAAAACAGAAAAAATTAATCTAAGCATCTTTCCCAGTCTTCTCAGATTGACTCTGTGGTTGCACCCTCCTTCAGCTCTTAACCAACCTTATTGTGGACCCAAAGAATAGCTTGAGGCAAAAATATAGGATCTCTCAAGTCTTTTCTGAACATGTGTATCGTCTGTGCATGTGCATATGGACTTACTAATTTTCAACCCCACCCCTCTGTCCATGGATACTCAATATGCTTCAACTTACCTTAGGAATTTCACATCCTTACTTACTGGTCAGGGATGCTATTTTATGTCTAAATCAGTAGTCCTTTTCCCCAGGCAGCTGTGGTTTGATTTTTTCCTTATGGTGGTTTGGTAGTACCACCAGCTGCTTCTATATCCAAAGCAAATTCTTGGAGTGGCAAGAGAGAGTTGAACATTCTGGATGAGTTCTTCAGGCTTTCACCAAATGGATTGGTTCAGACATACGTGACCTCAAAATCCACATATGTATTACTCTGCTTCTCAGGAACCTGGGACCAAGGACCCACAAGGCAAGTAGGGGGTGGTGCTGCACCAAGCCAAGGAGGGGTGGGGAAAGGCCATTAAAGATGCCATGAAATATTCTTACCATTTTAAAGTAACTCTTTTCTTTATTAAGTGCTAACCTACTTACTGCATCCCTTTAACTGTTTTTGAGAACTCTGAGAAAGTTGGTTTTGCCAGTTTCTGTTGATTTTAGAACCTTACCATTGGGGAATGGAACTCAGGAGCTTCTCACTCCACCATCTTGCTAACATTACTCTCATGACCCATTTTATACTGGGTTTTATTGAGTATATGTTTACCAGTAATCAACCACTAGACTTTAAGTTTAATGAGAATAATGATCATGTCTGTTTTGGTCAGTATTTTCTCCCTCAAAATTAATTAATACTAAATAGTCAAAATATCAAATGGATCAATGAATAAAAGAATTCTTCATTTAAAACTCTATGTAGGGAAAGTTTTATCAGAGCATACCAGCATAGGTTTTACAAAAGTATTTTTAGTATTATGGAGTTTACTATTGGAAAAAGTCATGTAGGAGCCATCACAAAGACTAACCTGAAATTCATACTGAATGCAACAGAGAATGAGAAAAGAGTTATGACAGTTTGGGTCAATTTTTCAAAAGATCAGTATGATCAAATTCCTTTTTTTTTTTATAAGATTTATTTATTTATTTATTTATCCCCCCCTTGCTGCTTGTGTTTTACTGTGTCCATTCGCTGTGCGCTTCCTCCGTGTCTGCCTATCTCCCCCTTGCTGTGAGGTCCCGTTGCACCAGCCTACCGCGCCGCGCAGCCGGCCCGCTCTCACAAGGAGGCCCCTGGAAGCGAACCCGGGGCCTCCCACATGGTAAACGGGGGCTCCATCAATTGAGCCACACCCGCTTCCTGCTGTGAGGTCTTGCTGCATCAGCCCACAGCGCAGCGTGGGCTGGCCGGCCTGCCCTCACAAGGAGGCCCCGGGAAGTGAACCCGGGGCCTCCCATATGGTAAATGGGAGCTCCATCCATTGAGCCACACCCGCTTCCCATCAAATTTCTTTTGTATTGGTTAGGTTCAGTCACAGGAGCAGAGACATGAGTGTTATTGAAAATTTCTTATTTTAATTATAATTAGTCAATTGTGAGAGGAGCTGGGAAATGAAGGTCTGGAAGCTGGGGCTGGAAGATTAAAGAGGGAGTCAGTAATTAGCTACTCTGAGAAGCCAAGTATATCCAGCTGCTAAAGTAGGTCCATGCAGTAGGAACTAGTGGTAAGCTGTATGGGCGGCTCTTACTTCAATGTAGTTATAGCCTCTGTGGGTTTACATTCAAGCATCTGGTGGTATGCCTGAAGCCATTGTTGGTCAGATAGACCAAAAGTGGAGAAAAAGATCCAAACACAGAGCAGAGGAGAGTGAGGACAAGCTGAACCCACTGGGCATCTCTGAATCTGTCCTTGATCACATCTGACTGCAAAAAGATCTGCTTCTTTTCTGCTTACCACATCTTGTGCACATTTCTTATTTAGCTAATTCTAACCTGGAACCACAAAGGGAAGGAGATTCTGGGAAACACATTTGCCAACTTAATAAATTTAAACAGCACCAGTCACTAAACAGTCTTTAGATTCTTCACTTTCCCATCCAATCTGAAGCTGAATAAAGCATAAAGTTTAGATACTCAATTGCCCAGTCCAAGAGAGCATGGTGGTCCTGACTGAGATTGTACACTGAGCAGCTGTACAGTAAATGAATGGGTAGAAATGAAAGGAAACATACGTATGAATAGTAAATAATCTTGAAGATCAAATAAATTCATAGCAAATGATAGAAATAATGACATCTAGTCTTAATTATAATGATTTTTAACAATAGGGAATGTGCTGCCAAGAAATAAAGTACAAAACTGTTTAGACTGGGATTCAATTATAGTTAGAAAATGTAAATGCAGTGAGATAAAAACTTTGTATTTATTTCGTGAACTTGGGATAGAAATTAAATGTCTAATAGAAGGTATCATAAGAGTTGGTAAATTTTAACATATTATATTTGCTGCTGTTAATGCTGAGGATATACTTAGTGACATGGTATCCTCCACTAAGGATACCATCTTCCTCCTTGATCCCTTTGCCTGACTTTTAACAGGTTCTTGGCTTCTTCTCCTACAAACTCCCTCCTCTAGCCTCAGGGTTTCTTGCCAGAAGATGCTGGGAAATCCTTTGATATCTAAATACTCTGTCTGCAAAGATGATGCCTTTATCAGTGCCTTTTAAATTATAATACAGAATACTTACATGCCAACCTGAAAGAATTTCATTTGGATGTTGTACCAAATGTCCTGGCCCTCCCCAAAACAAGCCATATCAAGCAAGATGCCCAAAAAGGCTCACCAATTGTTTCTTCCCAATACAACAACAAAAGCATTTTATCAAGAATAATTTCTACTGCTTTCTCTTTAAAGAAATACAAGGTCAGTTTCCTACAGTTTTAGAATAGTCATTTTATCCTGGTAGTGAAGCAATGAAGCTTCAGATATATAGAGTTGTGGATCACAACACTTAATAGGTATATGCTAAAATTTAAATATTGTTCCCATAGTGTTGTTAAATATAGATTTTCCAAAACCTTCTCCCTGTCTTTAGATAGAAGATTTTTAAACTATCCTAGAAAGATACAGAACGAGGAGATTTTGGAGTCCCCCTTTGTTACTCATTTTGAGCACAGGAAATATAATGTTTCATCCAATTAATTCTTACAGTTTTCCTTACATCTCAGCCCAGTAGAATACTTTTTTCTTTCAAATAAACTTGCTCTAAAACTTTCATTTAATTCTCATTCGAAGTTTTTCTTGGCCTTTCTACCTTTGTCTTACCTATTGTGGAGATTTTAGTCTGTGGAGAAGGACATCTTCCCTGCTACATATCATTAATTAACTCATCAACAAGGCTGGAGACTTAGAAATTTCCATTTAAATTATAATTAGGTTTTTGTTTTTTTTTAGCAGAAGTAAAACAACTGAATGCATTGAGAAATGTCATTGCCATGTGACATTCCAGATTAAGTTTGGGGGTAGGAGTGCTTGCCTTTAATACAATGCAGATACTAGAAAAGCTTAGCATATATAGTTCTTAAAATTCTCTTTAAAATTACAACAAAATAAAATAACAAAAAGCTAATTAGTAATACTTACAGAAATTTGTATGCTTAATGCAAATTAATTTTTTTAGAGAGTTAATTCTGAAAGTTATTCAATTTCCTTGATTATTTGTCAAGAAAATAAAATTAAGAATATGCATTGTCAAAACACTAAGAAAAGCCAACATTTATAAGACATAACTTTACATTACCATTTAAAAAATAATAATTCTTTATTTTTCAAATAGCTTATCACCTGTTATTTGAATCCAACATGGTTATCTTAAGAGAGTGTTTGGCTGCCCAGCAGCTGGCACTACTCAAAAGACAATTTCAGGTTGACATAACTGCAGAGAATGATGAAGGTCATCAGTCCCTAGAATCACCTTTGCTCAGAAAATCAATTTCCATCTTTGGAGAAGTCTCAATGTTAGAAATAGATTTAAGAAGAGAAACGATAATGTCTTAATATATCAATGCATATGAGGTGGGGAACAAAGTCAGACTGCAAAGGTTGGAATTAATGTAGATATTATTTGGGGGGAACAGGCAGTCTCAAATCTTTCTACGAAATCAAAGCAAAAATAAAAAAATCAACATCCCAAGTTGTCATAAAACAAATTGAAACTCCATAGGTAAATGAGCATCTGAAAAAGACAAACTACAACTAATGTCTGAACATATTTTATTAAAATACTTAAGCGTTTTCTGACCTAAAAGGGGGACAAAAAAGATGTTACTATTCAGCACCTGAATTCTATTTCGGGGTCTAGATAAAGTAACTTTGATACTATTTTACGAAGTAATCTTAGCATTTTCTCTAAGTACCCGGAACAGGATGCTAAATGTTCATCCAGCAGAGGGCGATGGTACATGCTTACAGCTCAGCTCTGAACAACGCCGAAGCAAAGTCTGAATTCTGCTTAAAGAATCTGTGGGAGGGAAAGTGTGGGGAAATAAATATGCAAAGCACAATGTGGTTGGAATTTTCTTTCTAAACATCTTCAAGATTAATTAATAATGGGAGATAAGCATTTCAAATATTCAAGTTTTTTTTAGATATTGATAGAAAATCAAGAAGGGAAAAAATCAGCTTCTGAAATGCTCTAACTTCAAATTACAGAATCAACAGATTAATAATGCTGAGGATTATGCATCTCTTTTTACTTTTTTTGTTACTCTGCTTCTTTTTTTTTTTTTCACTTTGCACTATTATAAAAACCTAGTCAAATTGTTGAATGCAACAATTAAAAAACTTGGGAAATAATATTTGGGATTTTATAATTTTGTCGGGCACTGTTCTAAGGCCTTTATGTATATCGACTAATGTATCTTCCCAATAACTCTAAGGCATTTTTACTCTTTGCATTACCCTTTAAAAGTGAAGAAACATAGAGGTTAAGCAACTTTTGTATATCTAGCTTATTGTTCCTCACTGGAGACATAGGTTGCTTCCAACTCCCCACAATGACAGATTCTATAGCAATGAACCCACTCATATTCTTCTGCCATCCAGAACTATGAAACATAAACTCACATGTGTGGACACTTCATCAAAAGAAATATCAATACTTAATTTCAGTAGGAACTGCCAACTTGCTTTCCAGAATGGCTATACCAGGTTACAGAGAGAAAACTTGGCTCCCCACATCCTCACTAATTAATGTTTTTTTATGTAACTCTTATTGATATTTAAGAGGTACATAACTTGCATTTTTCTCATTGTTAATGACTTGCATCATTTCTAAATGTACTTGTTAGCCATTTGGATTTCCTATGTGACATTCTAAAATAATTTTGATGTGGCAAAGTCTAATTTTCACCCTGAGGTTTCCCTTTTGAGGTCTTATTCAAGAAAACTTCCCTACCCTTAGGTCATGCAGATATTCTTTTATAATTTCTTTTATTAGTCTTATGATTTTACCTTTTACATACAGGTTTTAAATCCCATGAAATTCACTTTTGTGTATGATGTAGAGTAGAGATTGAACTATATTTCTCTCCATATGGTGAAAAGTTTTCCCAATACCATCTACAAAACAGTTTGTCTTTTTCCAAGTGTTTAAGAGCACCAACTTCATCAATTAAGTTCACACATTCATATACATCTTATTTTAAATTCTCAATTGTGTTAATATTGGCCTAAGTTTGTGTTTTTATGTGTTTCATAATATTCTTATTATTTTTATATTATCTTTTTTCAGTTGTAGCAGGGTATAATTTATAAACAGTGAAATTCGTCCTTAAAGGTAGAGTAACATATTTTGACAAACACATACAGTCATGTAATCACCACCAAATTAAGATATAGAATGATTCCATCATTCCTCCAAAATTCCCTCATGATCAACACTTACCTCCAACCCAGCCTCTGGCAACCACTGATTTGTTTTGTGCCCTCTAGAATTGCCTTTTCCATACCGACATATAAATAGAAACATACAGATGTAGTCTTTTGAGGCTATTCACTTAGCATAATTCGAGATAAGTCCAAATTATTGGATATATCAGTAGTTTGTTCTTTTTTTATTGATGAGTACTATACCATTGAATAGATGTGCCACATTTTTAAAAAATACGTTCACCAGTTAAAGGATATTTGGGCTGTTTTCAGTTTTTGGTGATTAGAAATAAAGCTACTAAGATACTCGCATACAGATTTTTGTAAGAACATACACATTTATTTCACTTGAGTAAATACATAGGAATGAAATTGCTGGGTTATGTTTAAGTTTATGAAAAACTGCCAAACTCTTTTCAAAGTGGGAGTAACATTATGCATTCTCACCAGAAAAAAATATAATTTCCAATTGCTCTGTTCCCTCTCTAGCAACTAATATGGTCTTTTTAAAAAGCCAGTTGTGGTTTAATTTGCATTCCCTACTGGTAATGATGTTGAGCTTCTCTCGTGTCTATTTGCCATTTGTGTATCTTCTTTTATGTAGTGTCAGTTAAAACCATTTGTCCTTATTTTTTATTGAGCTGTTTGTTTACTTATTACTGAGTTTTGGGAGTTCTTTATATAGTCCAGATGCATGTCCTTCTTCAGATGTCTTTTACAAATATATTTTATCAGTCTGTATTACTTGATTTTTTATGTCCTTAACAGTCTTTAGATGAGCATAAATTTTTAATACTGAAGAAGTCCAATAGAGCAATTTTGTCTTTTATAGTTGGTGCTTTGGGTGAGAGATCCAAGAAATATTTGCTTAACTCAAAATCACAAACGTTTCTCATATGTTTTCTTCTAAAGTTTTATAGTTTTAGGTTTTAAAATTATGTCCACATTCCATTTTAAGTTGATTTTTGTATATGCTATGAGGTCTAGATCAAGGTTCATTATTCTGCATATGGATGTCTTATTGTTCCAGTATCATTTGTTGATAGACAATCATTACACTTCTCAATTTCCTTTGCACCTCTGTAGAAAACCATAGACCATATATATGGAACTGTTTCCAGATTCTCTATTCAGTTCCATTGTTCTGTATGACTATTCTTTGCCAATATCACACTGCCTTGATTATTATAGCTTTACAGTAAGACTGGAAATAAGATATTGTTTGTTATCTTTGTCCTTTTTCAAAATAATTTTTGCATATTCTAGTACCATTGCCCTTCCATGCATTATTTAGAATAAATATTTTAATTTTTAAAATTTGTGGGATTTTTATTGGGATTACAGTGATTATATAGATCAAATTAGAGAGAATTAGTAGTCAGCAAAATTGTGTTTTTTTCTACATAGAGAAGAAGGTTTGGGGCAGACTTGGTGTCCTTCCCACAGCAGCACCACTACCCTCTTTCAGGACTGCACCGTTGATGGAGACTTTCTCTGCTTTTCTGTCTGGCTCTCAGTTTTTCTTGTGAGTGCCCACTTGAGGTCTGTGGAGCAGAGCCTAAAGTACATGCTGTGTCTGCAGCTCCAAAGGATTTTTATATCTTCATACTCAGCCACACTTAGTCTTCATACTCAGCCACACTTAGTCTTTAGTAATTTAATCATTTTTGCTAAATAATTCTTACCTATTTGTATGGCAAGTACTGTCTTTCTCTCATGATCTGCAGTGAGTTGAGGTAACCTGTCTTTCCTTAGATTATACTTTAATTGGTCACCCTGCAACCTCCGCTTTCTGATGAGTTGTAGGACAATAGTGATTTTATAGATATTTTGACTTTTCCTTATCAGGTGAGAGTGTTGCTTTTTCTAGCTTTCTATACAGTGGTTGGTTGAAGCTAGGAGCAATTTCTATAGCTTTATAATATATTTTGATATCTGGTAATAAGTCTTTTCTCTTTGCTATTTGTGGACTTTATTCTTCCATAGAAATTTTAGATGTTTGTCTAGTCCCTAAAAAAGTTCAGCTGAAATATTAATTGGTATAGTGTGAAAGAGAATGCATGGAAAATTTATATAAAATTAACAGATCTTTTATGTTATCACATTCATAAACATGGTATATATCTCCAAATATTCAGATGATTTATGTCCTTTAAAATTTTTGTATATTATTTTTATTGAGGTGAAATTCATGTAAGATAAAACTACCTTTTTAAAATACACAATTCAATGACGTTTAATACATTCACAATATTGTGCAACCACCAGCTGTAAGTTTTAAAAAATTTTCATCATACCCTCAAAAATCCTAGTACCCATTAAGGAGTCACTTCCATTCCATCCTACCCTCAGCTTCTGGCAACCACAAATCTGTTTTCTTTTATGTGGATTTATAAATACTATATATTTCATATAAATGGAATCATACAATATGTGAAAAATTCCATCTCACTTCTTTCATTTAGCATAATGTTTCTGAGGCTCATGCATGTAGTATGTTTCAGTACTTCATTCTCTTTTTTGTGGTTGAAGAAGATTACATTATATGTATATACCACATTTTGCTTTTCCATTTATCTGTTGATGTACTTTTGAATTGTTTATACCATTTGACTATTGGGAATAGTGCTGTTATGAAGATTCATGTACAAGTATTTGTTTAATTACCTGTTTTTAATTCTTTTAGGTGTATACTTGGAATGGAATTGCTTATCGCTTATTGAGGAACCACCAAACTTTTCCACAATAGATGATTTTTTATTTTATTTTATTGAAGTATATCATTCATACATGAACATACATAAACATACATAAGTGTATACTAAAAGTTGTGAACTTACAAAACAAATATACATACTATCATACAGGGGTCCCATACATCACCCCATCACCAACACCTTGCATTACTGTGAAACATTTGTTACAAATTATGAATGAATATCATCAAAATATTACTACTAGCTATAGTCCATATAGCTTAGTATATGGTGTATTTTCTCCCCAACCTATCCTACTATTATTATTTTAAAATATATTTTTGTTATAAAAGTTGTGAACTTACAAAACAATCATGCACATGTGTAGAATTCTCATACAACACCCTTTCACCAACATACCACACCATGGTGGAACATTTGTTACAGATTATGAAATAATATCATCAGACTATTACTACCAACCATGATCCATAATGTACGCTTTGCACACTCTTTCCATACCCCCCCATTATCAAAACAGTACAACTTTGACATTGATTAAAGAATATTACAGTATTGCTGTTAACCACAGTCCATAGGTCATACCAATTGCATTTTTCCCGTGCTTCTCCACATTCCTACCATCCTGCAATAATGACAAACATACGTTCTAGCTCGCAGAAGGACACTCTTGCATCTGTACCATCAACCACAATTCTCATCCACGTCTGGGTTCACTGTGTTATTCAATTCCTAGATTGTTTTCTAGCTTTCTTTCAATTTCCATTTATATCCCTAGACTAGCCTTTTCAGCCACAATCCTATTTATAAACCAGTTGCTACTCATTATAATTTGTTACCATCAACTCTATCCATTTCTACACTTTTATCGTCAAGTTAATTAAAACTTCTACATACATTAAGCATCAGTAATCCTTCTCAGTCCTCCTCTTATCTTCTAATAACATATACTCTAGTTTTAACTCCATGCATTTATTCTTCATATTTGTTTCATATTAATGAGACCATGCAATATTTGTCCTTTTCTGTCTGGCTTACTTCACTTAGCATGATGTCTTCCAGATTCATCCATATTATCATATGTGTTCCATTTTCATTTCTTCTTACTGCAGCATGGTATTCCATCATATATATATACCACATTTTGTTTATCCATTCATTGGTTGATGGACAGTTGGGTTTGTTTCCATCTTTTGGCAATTTTGAATAAAGCCACTATGATCATCGGTGTGCAGATGTCTGTTGGTGTCACAGTTTTCAGTTCTTCTGGATGTATTCCTAGTAGAGGAATTACTGAATCATATGGCAGTGCTATATTTAGCTTCATGAGGAACCGCCAAACTGTCTTCCACAGAGGCTGCATCATTTTACAATCCTACCAACAGAGAAGGAGTGTTCCTATTTTCCCACATCTTCTCCAGCACTTATTGTTTTCTGTTTTTTTTTTAAAAATAACGGCCATTCTATGCATTGTGAGATGATATCTCATTGTTATTTCTTTTTTTATTCTTTATTCTTATTATCATTGTTGTTTTGATTTGCATTTCCCTAATAGCTAGTGATATGGAACATTTTTTTTTTACACTGTGTGATTCCATTTATTTAAAGTTAAAAAAAAACAGACAAAACTAACCTATGGGGTTGGGGGTCGAGGTTAGAGTATGTCAGGCTTAAGGGCAAGGTGACTGGAAGGGAATATGAAGGAAATTTTGAGCTACTTCTTGAAACCAGAAAGCTAAAGATTTGTCACCAGAAAACCCACATTTGATGACATTGCTCAAATACACAGATGGCCTAGCCTAACTTGTGTCTTCTGTAATTCCTGTAAGTGGGCACAGAAAATAATTGTCAGCCACACTACTAGCTGCAAAGGAGTCTGGAAAGTCTAGTGTTCAGAGCCATTCTCTTTTGGTTTTAGCGGGTGTCAATCTTGGGGTCACTTATTGTCAGTGATGCTTACAGTAATGGGTGTTGTATGTCTTGATACTGGTTGAACTGAAGTTTGAATAATAAACTTTGCTTCAGGTGGCAACCCTTCCAGTTGTTCTGGCTTTTTTTAAAAATTTTTATTTTTAAGCAGTTTTATTGAGATATATTCACACTTCATACAATCCATCTAAATTGTATAATCAGTGGCTCTCAGTATAGTCACAGAGTTGTTCAAAGAGCTGTAGTAAAATTGATCATTACAATCAATTTTAGAACACTTTCATTACTCCAGAAAAAAAACAACAAAAAAACAAACCCCATACCCTTATATACCCCAATTTTTGATACTTAGCATTGGTGTGGTACCTTTGCTACAAGTGATGAAAGAATATTAAGTATTACTGTTAGCTACAGGCCATAGTTTGCATAAGGTGTATTTTTCCCATAGTTCACCCTTTTATTAACACCTTGTAATAGTGACGTACATTTGTTATAGTTCATGATAAAACATTCTTATATTTGCACTATTTATTTTTTTAATGTATTCATTTTTTTAATATATATTTTAAAAGATGCTTAGATTACATAAATGTTACACAAAAATTACAAGGATTCCCATGTTCCCCACCTCCCACACCTCCCATAACATCCCACATAAACATCTTTCATTAGTGTGGCACATCACCTGCAATGGATATACACATCCTGGGGCTTTGCCATTAAGCATGGACTATAGTTCACATTGTAGACCACACTCTCTCCCACATAGAACTGCATGTTATATGCTGATGTAAAATGGCCTATATCTGTCGTTGTAATGTCACTCAGGATTATTCCCAAGTCCTGAAAAAGTCCCTGTATTACAACTGCTTTTCCCTTCCCTGCCCCCAAAGCATCCAGTGGCCACTGGCTCCACCTCACTGTTGTAATTTCTTCCATTGGTTGAATCACAATATGTCTACAACAGAATATCATTAAATCCACTCTAGTCCATAACTCTTCTTCCAAACCTGAAGAGTTTGGAATGGTGATGTCCACTCTACCTCCAAGTGAGAGGAGACTTATAGCCCATGGATACGATGGATGGGATTATCTGTCCTGCAGCTGAAGACTTTCTCCATTCCCTGGGATAGCCATTGTCCATCATCATCTCCTCACCAGGTGACTTGGGTGAGTCCATTGAGCTGTAGAGTAGGAGTTGCAGCTCCACCGAGATTCCAGGCACAGCTGGCACAAGGGCAGGCCAAAGGCTCCAGTCTCTGGAAGTACAACTACAAACTCCAGCATCACATATAGGTTGAATAGAAGGGACTGATGGACTATGTGCAGGGAGGACTTATTTGAGTCCAACTCTGTCACTCTCAGGAGCACAGATTCCAAAGTATAGCCCACTGATAAGGCATCAATCTCTGGAGCTATCCCTCCTTATATAGGACCTGGGTATCTCCAGAGCCCTCAGGAGCCCATTTGTGGGGTGATATCCACTTTGGTGTTCTATGAGATCCTACTGAGGTGTGCATAAGCGTTACCTCTGGGATGACCTCCCGACTCTCTTTAAAGTCTCTTAGCTACATGAACTCATTTGTCTTTACCTTTTCTCCCTTTTATTCAAGGTCTTTTTCCAATAGTATTGCCAGTTGGCACTTGGTGTTAATCCCTCGTAGCCAGGGAGGCTCACCCTTCTGTGATCTAAACCTTCTTTGAAGATGAAGCCCATGTAATAACCAAATATAATTAATAGGAAAATGAAATAATAATGATAAGCTTAAATGTAAGAGATAAAATACATGGAAACTCAGAAAAAAAAACCTAAAAATAAAATATAATTAAAGGATGGGAAAAAACAAAAATTTTTTTAAAAAAATTATCATTATATTTTTCCTTTTATCACTGCATTATCGGGTGTCCAGTCTGTACCATGGCACCTTCCCCCTCTCACTCCCCAGTGTCTCCAAAATTTTCATTTAATTTTCAAAGAAGTTTTAGGTCACAGCAAAGTCACACACAGAATACTAGAGATTCTCATATACCCAATCTCCTCCCCCTTTCCTCACCCCATATTAAAACCATTTTATGTGGATGGTAGCAATGTTATAACTGTTATGCAAACAGTGAAACATAGCTACTAAACATTGTCAATG